>JAAAKL020002048.1:0-27749 GCA_010016065.2 Carybdea cf. marsupialis auct. non (Linnaeus, 1758)
AACTAAAACTTTTGACATAGGAAAAGAGCCTTTAATCACATTCTTTACCATGTGCAATCATAAAATAGTCTAATATCCCTTTATTTCACTATCAGTTTCCCTTTTCATCTTAGACACAGCATCATCAAGAAACTTCAGGGGCCAAGGAAACACTTAATAAACCTGTAATATTGTCAAAAATGAATGAGCCTTCATGAAATCCAACCTTCTTCTGCTAGATGCATTTTGAGATTTGGTGTCGCTGTTTTGCCAATGTCTGTCTTCTTTCCAGAGCTTCAGTGGTGTCCAGGCTCCTTTACAACACTTTGTAGGCTCTTGTAATGATTGTAACACTTCTTGCCATCTACCTGTGCTGTCTTGTAGATATCTTTGTTGTACCTAGTGTTTTCATTATCTTGGCTTTCATTCGTCTTCCTTCCTAATGATACACTGCTGTATTTCCTCGTTGCACCACTATGCCTCTTTTCCCAGCTGAAACTTCCTTGACTATCGTGCCAAGGTCGCCTGAGTAAGCTGTCTTACTTCTTCTCTCAAAGACTCCCTGTCTTTGGTAGAAGAATTAAGAACCAATTCCGGTTCTACTCTTCTCTTCATTTCTGTACCACATGTCTCGCTCCTGTCACATACCACTCTTGGATATTTCTATCAGAAAGCTGCAACCGAGTTATTCTTGCTTTCCTTCATTATTCAGATCTTCCCAACACTGAGACTACTCTTCTGTCGCACCCTCGTTGCAAAGCGTATACACTCGAGACGCTTACATATTTTCCCTCTTTGCCAATTCTTCTGATGATTTGACCCGACATTGGCTTCACCCTAGAGACAATGTCCTTATTGTCACTAACTGGAATTATTCCTACCATCTGTAATTTGCATCTAATTCTGGGAAAAAAGCAGCA
The DNA here is from genome assembly GCA_010016065.2 of Carybdea cf. marsupialis auct. non (Linnaeus, 1758). Lineage (NCBI taxonomy): Eukaryota > Metazoa > Cnidaria > Cubozoa > Carybdeida > Carybdeidae > Carybdea > Carybdea cf. marsupialis auct. non (Linnaeus, 1758). Next base: position 900 of record JAAAKL020002048.1, read on the forward strand.
ACTTAAGGCCGTTTCCTATTTCTCTTACCTTGAAGCACTTCAACTTTGTCTTCTGAGAGAATAACACATCGATCTTCCACCGGTCGATCACATCCATAATCTCACTCCTAAATTTGTTCATCTTCTTGACATCCAAGGTGAATAACCTTTTAATGTCTAATGCAAACCATGTGTATAAGTACATATTTGAACAGACGACACTTTCTTGCAAAAGATGTAGGCATCAGTATAATATTACTAATACCACATCAATCCTCAATTCATCCAAGTTAATACCATTAAGTTTGCTGCAGCTGATGTATTTGTTAATATGTGTAATTTTGAATTTAATGTAGAACAATATTTTACTTACTAGATAATTCCTTTCTTCCCAAGCACCCGACCTTCATATCATTTGCCTCACTCTCCTTCAATATCTTATTGGAGCCCAGATATCATAGAAATATCCACATCCCCTACTAGTTCAGTTTGGATAGTGTTTTGAAAATGTACCAGAGAAAAAAGAAGGAGGTCCCACGTCGGTTTCGAATCCGTAGCACCTGACCGATTGGCGTGTGCTCCACCAACTCGGCTTGGTAAACGTCGTCATTGCTATAATTCTGTAATCCCCACATTAGCTCCCAGTCCTCCGTCGGTGAACATCAGCATAAAGCTCTTGTAAGATCGGAGACTGGTCTTATTGCACCATGTGTCATTTTCCACGGCAGGTCTGCCACCCCATTGAAAGTTGCACAGTAATATTGAGAAGAGAGGATGTGAAATAATGAGTTTTGGGAAGATACTAGAATATGCGAAAAGTTGACAGCCATGATTTTATCATTGAATTGTATAAAAAAGCAGGCATTCTTTAGCAGTTCCTTTTCTTGAATATAATCAACATGATAGGAAACAGTAAAACATGTAGTCGTGAGAGGAAGAGCAATTTATTTTTACATCTACAAATTCATTTTACTATAATTAAGCAATAAAAAAGGCTCTCAGGCCAAATTTCCATTATACAGTATATGCCATTGCATTTGGAACAGGGTCACGATTTGATCAAATATCACATATTGCAAAGATTGACGTAGAGAACGTTGGTTAGCTGGCAAAATGTTCTTTTCGTAGATAACATTCATGCCGGATCTTAGCCAAATCTAGTCAAATCTAGCCAAATCTAGCCAAATCTAGCCAAATCTAGCAAAATCTTGCCAAATCTTGCCAAATCTTGAAAAATCTTGCCAAATCTAACGAAATCTAGCAAAATCTAGCCAAAACTGTGTTGAATCTTTACGCTGTTCCAGGATTAGTAAGCAAAGAGGAGACTTGATGTATACGTTTAGAACAAACTTACTATATCCAGAAAACTTACAATTGAAGAGAAAATCTTTAAGAGTAATTACAATGATCAACAGTGTCCGTTGTCATAGTGATGCCAAATATGGTATTAGTCCATAATGGCGCAACTAAGATAGCGTCCATGGAAAATAAAAGAACCATAAAAGTTAATTTCAATAATCTGGCCAAATCTGGCCAAATTTAACCAAATGTAGCAAAAATCTGGCCAAATCTCAACTTCCGCAATTTCTATAAGATAAGTGACTGCTTCTGTAGTGATTAGATGCTGTAAATGGTGCTCAGGCCACAACAAGGAAATGATTGGCTAGACTGTATGCTAACTGTATATTAATTTCATCCTACTTTACACCAAAATTAGAAAATAATTCTATACAGTTTAAAACGTATCATATTGGCACGATGCCATAGTTGATCAAGAAATTATGGCTTGCGTGAAAAAAGCTAGTGTATGTAACAATCGGCTCATGGTAGAACCACTGTCCATGGTCTCTTCTCACTGCGGTTGACGTTTAGAACTTTTAAGTTGTTCTTCGTCCGCTTTGAAAACGATAGAGCCTCATTAGAAGTACGTACAGGTTAAACAATGTAGCGGAGGAATACGAACGAATTTTTTGAGTTTCATAACAGATTGATGTAGATATTAGGAGGTTTGGAGAGACATAATGCACCACTTTAGCATGTACATCACAATGAATCACTTTAATAAATCGATCAAATTTGTGCGCAGATCTAGAATTCTGCAGAATGTCAGTCGTTTAAAAGCGTTTACCTATATTCATAAACTGTGTGCCCCGCAATTACTCGATGCCTCTGATCCAGTAACCACCGCTTGAGAAGACCACGTCGCTGATCATGATGCAAATGGAGAGTGCTTTAACAAACATTTTACAAACCACAATATTCAATACTGTACATCATTGGAAACCATGGAAGAAGATTGTAAGTGATAGAACGTCTACCCTAGTAAACCTGAAATAGGTTCAATCCCTGCAAATCAAGTGAAAAGAAATATGCCCATGCCAACTGAATTGCTAGGTCTTCATCAGCGGCGTGGGTAGGATAAGCCACCTCTTGAAGACCTTTACTGTGTGTGTTTATAACTTATAAACCATATTTACATTGTGTCGGCCTGAACTTCGTTTTCAAATCTCCATCTTGTGAATAAACATGACTTTGACCCTTTATTTCTGAGACCTTAAAAGGAAAAGTGAATGAAAGTACAATGGCTAGCAAGTTTGCCTGTTGTTAGAAAACAGACGCATGGTTTTATTAATATTTTATTATTGTTTAGGTTCAGGTTCAAAAATAGCAAGTCTTTTGTCCCATTAAGGTGCGTCTACCGTGGGATACAGCACATGTCAGTTATTGATTTGTCCTTCATAACACGGTTGATGACGATGTTAGCAAAAATAATGACCTGGACAACGGTCACTGATTCGTCTTTGAAGGTGTACTTTTCTTAAAGCTGCCTTTGACTGTTGATGGTTGGCCAAAATTTTTCCAAACTCTGCTGTCTCGACGCCATGAAAATATCGCCTTGTCTTAGAAATGAAAATGATATGAATTGTACTAGTGCCGAAGTCGTCAAATTTTAAGACAGTGCCTCTCTTTTTCATTGTAGTCTCAAACTTAATCTTCCTTTGCCTTATTTTGAGTTCATTTTTCTTCCTAAACAAAGTCATGTATGACTTTTGTAGGCCCGCTGTCAAAATGCTTTTCGAAAAAAAGAAAGAAGCAAGTAAACGTTTTGATTTGATGCATTAAAGTTACGTAATTTGGGCTGAGGTCCAAGCTGGGCTGAGGTTGACCAGATTCCTCCTAACCCCCGTCCCCGAAATAAGGTTTTACTGCGTTATGATGTGGCTAAGACGTTATGCATCATCCCTTAATCAGACACAATTTTTAGCAGTATTAATCGCATTGTAAAAGCTCCATTTTTGTTGATTAAATGTTTCTGAATACTCTTCTTTCAAAAGCTTTTAGCTCACCGCCATCATCATAATCTTCGTCTGAATATGGTGCAACTGTAACAGCAGTAGTTTTAAAAATACAACGTAATGCTGTATTGTATAGGCAACATTTATATAAGGACCACCCTCACTGGTAACAATTTGTTGAGCGTTATTTTAGTCAGTGCAATTTTATAAACATCATCCTTGTGACACAAGCATATTACGGGCTGTTTTCATCAGCTTTAACTTCGAAGCATATTCAAAATTGAATATGGCTAAAGACCCTCCCTCTTTCCTCTAATTTTCTGTCCTTTATAGCATGATATTTATTGCTTAGGGGTCATTGTTGCTTCCCTGTTGCTTAGAACAATTTGTAGTGTTGCCATTTTTCTTATAAGTTCGTTCAACCTCGTTTTCGTGTAACGTTTAACTGACGCGAGTAACATCAAAAGCTTAGGATGAACAATCATCCTGAGCTCAGTTTTTCCTGGGTTTTAAAGCGTATAAGAAACTACAATTTCTTTCTTGATGATCTATAGCTGTTCAGTTGCATTTGTATAAGCAGCAATTATTAAAATACTAACTTGACAATCAATAACTACCCAGGTTTCATGATCAAGGAAACAAAGTACAATAGAGATTGGAAGGTTCAATATTAAAATCTGAAAGTGCCGAAAGTGAGTGTTAGTGTGCTATATACTGGGTGTAGAATCGTAATTTTCTTGTGGAATACTCCATAAGAAGATTTTGTGCCGGTAAATAGTGGTGGATGCAGGGATTTTTATGGCTGTGTGTGCCAGGGTCCCTTTGGGTATGCATACCTACAGTGTAAGGCCATGTGAATCAATGTACTTGATTAAGGACCCTCCTTCATGCGTTATGAAACATTTACTGCAGATAAAGGATGCTTAAGCTATTTTCTGAGAACCATCACATATTGTTCTCTAAAAATTTTTTTTTCTTAATTCTATTTAGAGAAATTTTTTATGCTATAAGGAGGTACATGTCACGATGGTCCCTTTAGATATACTACTGGCAAAACCCTGCCCCAGATTTTTAATGTAGGCGTTCTGCCTCTTTTCGAAATTCCTTCGTACCCCACCGTGTTCGAACTGTTTACCATGAGTACAAGTAAAGGGATAGTGCTAGTTTCTAAAGAGTTCGCATTGATAAGACTGTAAGTTGTAAAGTATCCATGCATGACGTCATGCCGGGCAATGTTCCTTTCCTCTGTTACTTCAGTCTTTAAGTCCTTCCTTACCAGTCGTTAACCAGATTCATCATGGAGTCCAATATATTATTTATATCCTTTTCAAGAGAAAAATTTAGAAATGTTTTTCATAACATAACAATCAGCCTCAGTGTTTAGAATCTGAAGACGAACGCACATCCTGCAAATATTACCCCCTGGGAAAGACGAGAATCCTTACTGACAGCTTTTGTGCCACTGGGCAACGCAAGGAAGCAAAAAGGTTAAAGGTAGTGGTCATAAGCATGTTTTGTGAGTGGATGCATGCTTACATGGCTCATGTTTTGTAAACTTAGATCTCAGGATGTACTCAAGATAGACGTATCTCACCTCATCCTGCTTAAATGTAAACTTAAACAGTATCAAGCTTGATACTCTCAAAGGTAGGTATAAAGCTCCGTGGTTTATGAGCATCTTGTGTCGACTAGACAAATTTTGAAAATGCCCTTTCATTTTGTCAGCGAGGCCTTGTCACGGTTTCTTATTTGTGGCCTAGTAGAATAAGGCCGTTATAGGGTTAACACGGAGGCAAATTGGAGTGGAGATATATTTAGTGTCATTAACACTCCAATTTTATACTGATAAACATATCAACTTCCTGACAGCTCATCATTTTGGTAAGTATTGAAATACAAATTAAGTGGAAGAATTATAAATTCCCGTGGGTTTTTTGGTAGCAGGGCTACAGAGTACAGCCTCTTTTCTAGTAAGACCTAGTAATTTTAAAGCGAGGCTGGCTTAGATATATAAATACTCCTTGATATGCACCATTGTTCTTATATAACGAAGGGAGAAGGAACAGGGGGAAAAATCAACATCATGAAATCAATCGAGCTTGCAAATTGCTAGCTATCATATACAGTATGATACAAACACGAGAGAGATATGAAAGTAAAGCTCAGATAATGACGTTGTCAGACACTTTCTTGATGTTATTAAGACATTGGGGGAAGAAGTCCTAGTGTGCTCTTAACCATGATAAATATGACCATCCAAAGTTAGATTTTTTGAAATAATCAGATGTGAAAGGGTACTAGAGACATGTGAAACATGACACATTTCTATTAATTTAGTATCTTTCCATAAATGATTACTTCTCTCTTGTTGGAGGAGATGTCAATAGCTATCAGTCTTTTCATCGTCAAATGACACTGAAGGTAGGTCTGCAAAATTGCGTAGAGCTAGGTGTCTATGCCCTGGAAGTTTGGGAGTTCAAGTAGTGACAAGAGAAGTAGAGTATGATATCAGCCGAGCTGACCAAACTCAGTTGGTAAACAACTCTAAGGGAATGCGTGGGCAACGGGTTCAATTCCTGGTGGTGAGATGTGTGGTATCTGGGGCAGTGGCGGTTTTGAGGGGTGCGGGGCCCTGGGTCGAAAAAGTTTGCGGGGCCCAATGACGTCATGCATTGCAAGGAAGTGCAGACATGATCGTACTGCGGAAGTTCCAGAGACATTTTATTCCTTCCAGTGGATACAGTTTCAAGTTTTCACTTACTTCTATGAAATTGATATGGGCAGTCAGACACATTCCTTTTCCTTAGCATTGAGGGGCGGGGCCCTGTACAGGCGCGGGGCCTCGGGCCATGGCCCCGTCGGCCTTCCCCTAAAACCGCCACTGATCTGAGGTTATGAAACTGGTGCTATTTCTCCAGTATTATTTCATATACTGATGATAAAAATATATATAATTATAGCACACGCTCAGTGGCTCTTCACAACTCTACAGTGCTTTCGCCAGGTTTGTGTTTTTATCAAAGTGTCTCAAGAAAGAAGAGAAAAGGATAATAATTTAGATCATTGAGGAGAGTTTCAATAACTCCTTGATGATAGGAGTGATTACAATCTGCTCTGTCTCCTGCATCTCTCATCTCTGTTCTCCCAGTTCAATCAGCGTAACCTTCTGCAACTGCATGCATTATCACTGATCGCAAACATTTGTTCAACGCTTTGCTTCTGATTTCAAGTGGGAGGGCTTTGTCACTATGGTAAGAGGGAGAACAATAAATTACATTATACAATTTCAATAAGAATTTATCGAGCATGAGAAAATCGACAAAATAAATGTTTTAAAATGAAGCCAGCTCACGATTTTTAAACGTTAATGCTCTTCTTTGTGTAGCCACAGGAAACAGAGCGTTTGGTAATTGGAGTATAATAAAATGAACGAAAAACAAAATTACACTGTCATGTAAGGATCGTCGTACAACTCATATTTGATTTTATCCAACAGGAGATAATAAATTTAAGATTATGGAGCACAGCCTCAATCACAGTAAGTAGAATATGACTTGGTGTAAATGGAAACTGTTCTTGATAACGTTAATCTGTGGTAATCGACATTTCAGCCGTGTACTACAGTTTTAAGTTTAGTATTGATAACCTGAGATGTCATGAGGTAGCGAATCGGCATGTCCAGAAGATTCTGTACGTTCTTTGCACCGATGCAGCAATGCATAATACGCTTTTAAGATTTTCTCCCATGTCCTAGTTAGCACAATACACCATTTGGCCCGGGTTGTTTATCTAAATTTATTCGTACTGTTTCTCGGTCATAAATATTATCCTGCTTTTGAAATCCAGTAGCTTTAGATACTCCGAGAAAAGAAAATTTGGAGGTGAGGAGGCTAAGGAAGGATTATTTGTTGATTTAGAAGGGGAAACCACTTTACGAACATGCGAACGAGTATTTATCTCTTTAAAAGATTCACAATTACTAGGATTTGTCCTCTTCGTGTTATACGTAGAGTCCTGGGCTATGTTCCTTTTCCAAGAATACAGGGTGTTGTTCAGTTGCTTCAACTTTGCTTTATTTATGTATTAGGAAATGGATGCCTGTCCATGAAAGATTATTCATGCTAGATATTGCGAATAAATACGTTTCTTTGCTACTGAAAAAATAGTTTTTGTAAAAACTAGACGTCTAAAGCAAGAGTGAGACTATCAGCCATATTGATAAGGACGTCTGGTATGCGATTCATACCATAGTTGTTATTGTACGTTAGTTACAATTTATTACACTATTAATGAAGCATTACTTTCATTTTTACGACAATGTAGACATCTTCGCTCAGGTTCATCTGCTCTTTGTGAAATGTTTAGAACGTCAGCTTCTTCTAAGTATCAGTTATGTACTCAACTCACTGAACCTAGACACATCATCCTCGTTGATGCTTCGAGGCTAGCTTTGACTCAAATTTTCTACCAGTTCCGCAGCCACCAGAGTGCTGGGGGGGGGGCTACAGCTCCCCTAAAAATTTCCAAGGTGGTTAAAAAACGAAAGAGAGTTTATGCCCTATGATTCACTTCAGGACTTTCAAATATTGGGGGTCTGCTATAACATCCTTGTCTTTAAATCGACTCCATATTTTTTTAAATGCTGTTTTCGTTAAATTTTGAACGTAGCATCCTGTCATCTACAAGTTCTCTCATGCAGTTTCTTTTCATTCTTCTGACAACGAGGAGAAAATATTGCACAATGTCTTCATACTATTTGCTTTTTAAAATATCAATATCATCTTGGGTCTTCTAGTTTTATCTCGCCGATCTTTTGGCAGTTAATGTGTCACCTATGGATATTCATCTTGCTTATGTTTAATGGATGTATTAAAGAAATCATATTTGGTTAAAGACAGTTTGTTGCATGCAATGTAAAAGATATGACGTCATGATCAACCGCTGAGTTTACCAAAAGCCAGATCATCTAGCAATCATGTTTCTTCCCTTTCCCCTGTACTACAAAGCAAAATAGAGCAGTGAATAGCACAGTTCAGGTAAAAACAAAAATACAATACATACCCTAAACATTCTAGTAAGACCCAGTAATCTTAGAGCGAGGCTTGCTGTTCTAGCGTTTTCTAGCAATCATGCTTCTTCACTTTCCCTGTACTACAAAGCAAAAAAGAGCAGTAAATAGCCCAGTTCAGGTAAAAACAAAAATACACTACATACCCTAAACATTTTAGTAAGACCTAGTAATCTTAGTGCGAGGCTTGCTGTTCTAGCGTTTTCGCCCAAGTTCAGGCTGGAATACTTTTATCTTCCAAATATAGATACCCCTTGATAGGCACCATTGTTGTAAAAACATTTATACACTACATACACTAAACATTCTGCAATTCTTTGTCTCCAGAATATGTAAAGAGAAACAGGAAAAGAACTTATCAGCTAATTAAGGTTGAAGATATTGTATCAGAGCGGAACTGCCATAAAAAGTGCTTAGGGAGGTACATATATAAATATATCTAATATGAAAATGAGTTTTGTTAAGTTTTAAGTTCCAGATAGAGGATGAAGTGTTATGAATGCGTAGTATGGAATAGCTACATCTGTTGTGACAACGCAAATATGATCTCCATAAATATGTTGAATGTTACAAGAACTAAGCCAACTCCATGTCAACCCTGGTAAATAGAAACTGTAGCGTCCATACCACTTTTAACCAGCCCACAACATTTGGTGCATATGTAGCATTATAGTGATAACTCTATATCTATCATGATTTACTTCAACAAGTTAAATTTCCTAAATATTTCCCAATGCATCTTAGCCATCAACTTTCCTGCTTATCATTCTATTGAAAATGGAATACACGTAGAGAATATGCTAATTCTATATATTTTGAACCCGGTATCACCATCAACGACGTTTTGTATGTTACTATAAATTTAGTATGATGAGCATAACTATTTTTTATCGAACATTTTTATTCCGTCAACTCACCCGCGAGGGTTTATAACAAACTTTGGTGTCTTTGTGATGTAGTAGAAAATAAACAATTTTCTTGTCCTGTTGTAAACATTCCGTGTTCTAATTTACTTTACCACATTCTTAAGGAGGGTAATGAAATGGAGATATTAGCACTGGTTTACTTAGGGGGGAGGCCACTGGCCAATACCTCCCTCTGGCTCCAGCCAAACTTCTTTTCTTGCAAAAATCAGTTTTTGAAGCATACATTTTGCTTTTTATAATTCCTTCTTTTAGTTTCTTTGAGTTTTAAAGTCGCTAAATTGAACAATGAACTACAATCGGCTTAAAATCTGTATGATTCGCAAATATGACGTCACAATTCATTTACCCCTCCCCCCTCCAATAACTGTTTGGTGGTTCCGGCATTGTCTACAAGACGTATGTATATCAGTTGTTCAGTTGGATCAAAAAGTTTTCTTAATGTACAAAAAGTTTAATATACTCTTCTTCTGTATGTTATTTGATGACATTTATTAGTGTTGCGACAATGTCTGAATTCTGAAGTCTGTTTCCAATTGTAGAACAGACTATCCTATCAAAAGAAAATTTCCAGGCTTGAAAAGGATTAAAATCTGCAGTCTGTCATTAATGGATGTGCATACCGTACCTGATACGAAATCTGAAAAATGTAGTTAAAACACCAATGAATTTCTATACTGCCTTCCGTTCGATTTTGATTTCTGGGATGTATGTTGAAAAGAGCAAGGGAAGTTACTGATCTCTTCGCTATTCCGTACTAAGTTACTCATTTGGACCAAGGTACGCAAAATCGACTTTCGTAGGACTTTCTATGACTAGGCGACTACATATTAACTAGTCCACTACTCTTTTGATACTCCACTAATCGGTGATAGTCGGCTAGTCGATGACCGTAACTAGCCGATTAGAACTTCGATTGTTTGATGTTCACTGGTCATCGATGTTCCCATATTTGAGAATGAACTAAATACAATGGTCTAGCCAGTTAGTGGATCAATCGAAGATATACAATGCTACTCTCTAGTAACTACATTAAAGCGAGTCTCGAAGCGCTGCTGGGTTATTGCAAAGGTTTACAGTTGCTTCGGTCAGTTGTGACGACAAAGCAAAACTTGCTTTGTCCTTACCGCATTGTTCCTGTGTATCACTCGCTAAGAGCTTTTGGTACAAGAAATTGTTTACTAACAGCGAATTCTTCTCCAATCTTAACCTTTGAGGCTGTTTTTGATTCTGGTTCCACTTAGTTCAAGGGAGTATCTTGGACATGAACATTGCTACTTGTAAAGGTTCCGACATAAGAGAGACCAACCGGAATTTACTGCAAACCTACACCGAGAAACCAAAACCCAAACCTAAATTCCGAAGCAACCGTTATGATTGTTTGTTTCAACCCTTACTGGGTAATTATATATGAAGCTTATCTATCTGGCATTAAAAAGTGTTCCCCGGTGCCCTTGTTCTAGAATGTCACACTCTTCTTTTCCACAAGCTTTGATATCACTAATGTACTGAGGGGCCACAACCAAAATTTCAGTGGAATAACTTAAGCATTCATAGCAATTAGACTTAGGCCTATTGTTAAGGCTATTACTATGGAAATGGAAAATAAAACAATACAAAATTCCAAGGTTCGTTTCATCTTTTAAACTTTCACTGTATAAATATTGGACTTCGCACTGAACCAGGTGAAGCCCATCCCCGATGCCTCGGGTTTCCTCCGGCATTATATATTGCTATATGTTGACTGTCAATGTTTTGTTACTATATTGTCTTATCACATGTGTACGATCATCTGTTTACCACATGATATGTTTGTTATGAACTCGTTAAAAAGCGATATCAAATCGAAAGGTTTGCTTTATCTTGCCATAGGGTTTCCCTGTTTAACATTGTTTGTTATAGATTTGAATGTCTTTACCATGTTTATCTTAAACATTGCACGGTCGTTTTGTGTCTTCAAACCCTGAGGAAAACACACCTTTCCTCTCACAGGACAATTAGGTGGCACATCAATTCTCTAAAAGTGATGCTATTTTTGCCACGATTTGCACAACATTTTTTGAGACTATCGGCTGTGATTGTTGAGTTTCGTTATGATAGAAGATATTTTGCTTGGGAAACAATCTGAATTGTTTTCAGCCGTTTGTTAATACGCTTTTTCTGTAAAGCATTAGAGTTTAAAACTGTTTCCCTTAGTATGACTGTGAGGAGAGAATCGTCCACATGTTAGCGTTCTCTAACTGAGGTAAACCCTTGTCACATTTGTTTATTTTTCTTGACCTGAGATTGCAGGTTCCCTTAGCTCTAGTTAATAAGTCGTGGTTTAAGTGCATCAAAATCGATCTAATATCCCTAATTAATGGAACCCTTTATAGCAATCACTTCTTTTTGTGTCAATTAGCACAATTCATGTGTCGTCCGAGTCGAAAACCCTTTCAAAGATGAATGACTTTTGAAGACAGCAATTGATCTTGTATGAAAAGAGCTGATTATATGACAAAATAGGAGTCTTTCAAACCACCTTATCCCCTTATTGGGAAAGGAGTTGCTATGCAAAGATTTAGACGTTTCTTTAGCTATAATCCGAGACGGTTGAATGAATTTGTATACGCTTGCAGATTGTCAGAATCTTGTAGTTCGTGAGCAGCCTAGATACTTCAAACAGTGTTAATAGGACGGGCATTCTGTCATAGGTTGTCTTATTTCTTGCCGGATAAGCCGCCGCTGAATGATTTAGCTGGGAATAAAACGCAATGTCAAAGCTACAAACGCTAGAAAGTGAGTGTAACATTTTTATCCACCTTTCCTCTTCCTCTGTCATATTCCTTATCGCATTTATTTGTCAACAAACTCAGTACGCTGACATTAAAAACAACTTAAGGCCTCTGTGATTGATAGGTTCCAGTGATAAAGGGGAAGTTGAATCTTCACTCCTATATTTTGCATATGTGGCTTGCAAGTGCACGCCAGATGTTGCATTGCGCTGTTCAAGAACACAGTATCGTCTCAACTTTGAAGGGAAAAGGCGAATACATGCGGGAGTAGGGTTCAGTGATGGAACGGGTGTTCTGCCTTAAGCTTCTAAAATGGGTTTTCATAGAGAATCAAATGGAAATCTGCTTTACTGTTCAAGAAAGGCACGCCTTCCACATGACAGTAATGCCGACATGGTGATATGGACAGTATTTGAATTCATTATCTTTGGATATTATTGTGTCCCGTCTTTGCTTTTTACATGTATCATTATGAATTAATGCTGTCTCTTACAATTTCTATGACACTTCGCGTAACAGAAGTCCGTAAACTACCATATTTTATCAAAAGGGATGAGCATAAGGCACCTCCAAATCTTATGATGTGCTTCCGACGACACATAACAGTTTCCTCGTAGATACACCGGCTTTTCTCTACAATAGTGCATTCCATTTGACATTTCATATTAAACGCAACGATGAAATAGATGGAAGATGGTCTATAAATTGATGGGGTGGCTTTTTGACCTGTTATTCCTGTTAAGATTTACTTCATGCAAATGACATATCCCAGCTAATGTCACTGGTCTTTAGCCGGCAGATTCTGTTAAACTATTTCTTAGAAGAAGTTCTAAAGTTGTAAATGGCCTGTTATGGTTGCCCACTGACCTTCGATTTCTATTAAAGAGCACAGGGAGTTGTATCTCAAATGTACTCTAATTAGGCAGCCTGTTTCAGAGTCAAGTTCTTGTCCTTCCGGTTACCCCATTTGCTGGTTCTAGCTTTAATACAATTAAGTATGCGTGTTGGTAAGGTCTCTTGGGTATGTCTACTCTGTTGGGAGATAGTAAACAATTTAAGGGAAATAAGGTTACGACATAGAACCTTCCTAGCCTTACGTGCTTTCATCCAACGTCACTAAGAATACATAGCAGGCTAAATGGTCTCTTTTGTCTGCTATTCATGAACGTCAACAACAATGTTAGATACCCTGCTTATAACAACTCATCGAGATTGCTGTAAAACTGAAAGACATGAAGTGCCTCCATATCCAACAGGAATAGATTAGGATTTGCTTTAGAGAAGAATGGCCTTTCTTGTCGGAGTTGATGGGAATTTATGGCTCGTGTACACAGAAACATGAAGCCACGAAACTAGCACAGAAGAACTGGCAGCCATCTTCCACCTACGCAATTACATTAACTCTTAAACATCTTCATTTACAAGACAGACTGTTTAAATATTTCACAACATAGGTCGTAACTTATGCTAGAAATGAAAATAAGTTAAAAGCTGCAGCTTCAAATACAGTTGGTATAATTTGCATAGTCGTTAGATAATGTCTGAAGGCTATGACCTTTATCCTGAAAGTCAGGCACTTCTTTAACTTATAAGAAAAGATTTATATGGTATTTGTCGAGAGGAGAGAGTTGACGTTTACTCTGTATTGTATTCGTTGAACTGCTGCTATGCTGTTTTAATGAAGTTCCCGTTTCGTATGGAGGCAAGAGACCACCTGACGTACTGCTGACAATATCCATGACCCATCATTAAGCTGTATTTTGACGACACTGCTCACTTTTGTTTTCTTCTATAGAACAACAATTATTACATTCCCAGCATCACATTGTTGTCCAGGATGAACCTTGTTTATGTATTATAAGTTCTATCTAAGGTAATATCCATTGTCTAGCTGCCATAATATTGGGTGTAATAGCGGTACTCTCAGGTTTTGTTTTAGGTGGTCTTCCAATCTCTGCTTTTTGAGGTAGTGGAGGGGGATAGACTGTTATTCATTCAGTTACTGTTCCGTTTAATAATAGTTGGTTTAAAATTAATTAAACTTGGAATTGATATACATACTGAAGGACGTATATATTTACAATGCATAATTAACATCAAATTTTCCTTCTGGATAGCAGTCTGCAACACGGAGTACTTGCTGAGAACAAGAAAAACCCTACAAACTTATAATCATGGCAATGCCTACTCTTTTCTCGGCATTTTTTAAAAAATATAAATTTAAGTGAGAGGAAATGGTTGGTGGTGCAGTTGCAACTTGGATATGAAATTTATCATACAAAATGCCCGCATCCGAATTGTGTAATCCAGCCAGAGTGATAAAGTGAGGAGGAACATAAGAACGGATTTGACCCTATAGGTTTAGGATTCCTGGAACTATCAGATAATATTTTTAATTTCCATTTCATTGTGATTTGAAACATGAAGTATGGACTTAGCAATTATATAAATAATGCCATGGATTTAAAGAAACTGGTTTGTTAGTTGACGTAGCATCTAATGACATTATTTTTGCAAAAGTTGAAACAGAAAATGATGTCTTCAGCGTTATTACCCAAAATAGTTCTTAGTGCGACATCCACCTTAAAAATGTTTTAGTATCTTCTTGGCAGACCCCAATGTTCTATGACCTGGTGGTGATTGACATTCTCTCTAATCGGTGTGTTTTGTTAGAAGGAATGATTTATCTGAAATGTAAAGTTGAAACAAGTCCTTGTCAAAATATAACTGGTTCGATTTGGATGGGTTTAAAGACATCATGGAAATAAATCATAATATATGCAAAGTTTTAAAATAATTCCTAGACTTTAAAGGATGTTTTATGATTAGTACAATTGTGCCTAATTCTTAATCTTATTCTTAAATTTTTTAAGAGTACAATAAATTTTATTGCCTTTCCCTTTGATGTTCGATATGCATCAACGTTGTAAACCGTACTATATTCTGATGCTTTTTGAGGGAAATCACGTTTAAGGGTACGTGTTAGAATAAAAGTACAGAGTGCTGTTTGTAGTGGTCATTAAGACAGAGTAAATACAATACCACTTATATTAGAGATACAATTCATTCACTCACTAATCCTCAAGCACCATGCGATGTGTAGGGCCAACTTGAAACACATGTGTTCGCCAGTGCTGACGATCGGCAGCGAGCTGCTACGCTTGAGATAGAGGCACTCCACATGGATCGCAGATCTTTGGCGACGACATGAAGCCATCGAGTGCGGGGTGCGCCTCGTGGGCGTCTCCATCCTGCTGCAGACGGACTAAAACCCAGGACCGCGCGGGTTGGATGACTCGGAGGCAGGCGCAGGATATGTGACCGAGTCTGGAGCTTGTTGCGTCTTCTCACGTACCTCGCTATTCGTGACGTGCTGCCTTATGATTTTTAAATGTAGAAAAAGTTATAAGGATCT
The DNA here is from genome assembly GCA_010016065.2 of Carybdea cf. marsupialis auct. non (Linnaeus, 1758). Classification (NCBI taxonomy): domain Eukaryota; kingdom Metazoa; phylum Cnidaria; class Cubozoa; order Carybdeida; family Carybdeidae; genus Carybdea; species Carybdea cf. marsupialis auct. non (Linnaeus, 1758). The sequence goes on from JAAAKL020002048.1 coordinate 16,355, forward strand.
ACTACCCATATAATCTAAAGCTGAGATGACCCCCTTGACGTCAAAAATGGACAATATATGCTATCATTTTAGATACTACCTGTATGATCTAATACCCTTTTTTACTGTATTTGCTCTATTACTCTACTAATTTTTGGGCGTTATACCTCCCAGAAGTTTTGCAGTAGCCTCAGGCAGCTGATATTTCCGTTATAGTATAACACGCATGTAATCATGTTCATAGCTCCTTTTTGTCGTTAGATAACATCTCTTTAAGCGGTGTTTCCATGTATCCGACGTCCGACGTCCGACGTCCGATGTCCGTATCCGATGTCCGTCATTTTTCTCTCATGGTCATTATCATTGTTGTTGCAGCGTTGTACAGTCTCCCATTTGATATAATCTCGGTACTATGGTCCTGGCCTCGTACTGGCTCTACTAACCAAAATCTTGTTACTAATTTCGTCTTGCCTATGCGATGGAAACGAACTATTGTATAGGACAGTTAAGACGCTGACTTACTCATCTGTGGTCTTGCAAGCAATGAAGAGACAACATTTAAACTGAGAAGAAAGATAACCAAAGGATAGGTCTATATGTTCTCTCGGCTTTGCTGTAAGCGGCTTTTGCAAGTCTTTTAGGATTTCCAGTACATCTAGATGGGCTGATAGATATTATTAAACGTTGGTAGAGGTTTTGGGTGATTTGTGGGAGGGGTATAGAACCCTGTGGAGCGTGTGGCCGTGTGGTCTAAAAGCTTACTTTGAAAGCCACCGACCCGGGTTCGATTCCAGCACTGGGGAGCTTTGACAACTTCTCTTTACCATAGTCACGGGGCCCAGTCCATGTGAGGGAAATTGGGGAGACGGAAACTCAAGAAGCCCGTCGGATGGAGTGTACCTGTGTTTGGATAGCCCAGCCTTGTCACACTGTGTTACGCTGAACATGCTTGAAGAACACGTCAAAGGGTAAAAGTGACTGTGGTCTACTCAGCCACTTTCACTCTAATTCACAGAGTAGGTTGCTCAGCTGATCGAACAGTTGAGCTCTCATACGTCGGTATCGACGGGAGAATCCATCCATAGAACCCTAATAAACAACAGACATGTAATAAACCTGTTGTCGGAATCACATAAGAAATGGTGCTATCCGTCTAATAGAAAGCGATAGCGCAGTGGTCTACAAACGTTTATCTCGTGGACCCCTATTGTGCAAGAGATACCTTCAAGAGATTACTCACAAACCTGTTAGTAAATTTCAGTATCACTTCATATGTGTAAGTAAACATGTATGAATGTAGTAATTTAGCATCGAGGGCACCAAAAGCTGAATATAAAAATGCAATTAGGATACAGTACAAAATATCTGTTTTTGAAATAAAATCATGTGAAAATGTTTATAAAAATTTAAAAGAAGACGGTGATATTCACATACATCAGCATCGAATTAATGAAAAAGTATAGAAAATTGAAAATGGTAGATGTAGCATGTAACAGGTTCAACATAATTTGTTTCCAACATAATCCCTCGATAGAAGTATCAACTGATATCATTACCAAAGTACATATAACAAGAGCAGATCAATTGGGGTAGAATCAGTTCACTTTGATTATTCTGAGGTAAGTAATTATTTATTTGCTATGTATAAAATTAGAATTTTGGTACCTTATATGCATGCTTATGGTTCCATAAGTACCCTCAACTAAGCAAATAGCATCTTTGTTACTTTTACTTTGGAGAGGACAGCCCAAAACCAAAAAAAGGCTTTTACTCGATCTGATACTCAATAAGTTATGGGCCCTGCAAAGCATTACAGGTACCTTAGTGGTCCGTAAACCCAAGGTCGCGAACCATTGCTATAGAATATGATTCGAGCATGTCCCGATGTCAGCATATACCAAGTTTTATTATTATCATGTTACTCTCCTACCCAGAACCTTCATCAAGAACATTGTGTCTCAAGTTAGGGACTGACTCCTGACATCTTTTACCTATCCTACTTAGCAAGGTTTTAGTTAGTTATGTCGGTAGCTAAGTAGGTAACTAGGTATTTTGATAATTATTTAGCTAGTTGATTAGTTAGTTACTCACAAAGACTCATAATGTAATAGATGGAGAAGCAAGATCTTCATCTATTATAACCTCCTCAAAAAATATCAAGAGAATTTACAGAGGACAGTACTCTTATATGTTATGTTGGAGATTTATTATTACCCTATAGACAAAACTTTTTCCGACTTTAAACGCTACATAATTAATGAAGTAAACACTTGATAAAACCCACAAGACGGAAATGGTGCTAGTTACCACGACGTGACCCACCACTGAACTCCAACCTGACATAAACATGTCAGGTGGGCTTTCTATAGTTGCTCGGTATAACTGATTAATTTGGAGCACAATAAGACAGGGTAGTGATTACGTTTGAACCATGACTCAGTGGTCTTGCGTTTGAAGGCCTTTCGGAGTAGAGGACCCATGTTCACTAAGGATTGTAGAACCTTTTCGATTTGTGGAACTACGAAAGTGTATCTTCCTTCAAGTTTTGCCTTCGAGCCTCAGTTTGATTCGGCATGACATTGGTCCAAGTCATATATTGATGCAGAACACAGCTGGCATTATAAAGGTGACTGGTTGATCTCAAAGGTTATGAAAAAAGACAAGAAAATGGAATGTCATGTTTTATTTCTGCCAAATATAGGAAAGCTAAGATACACTAAAGTAGCAAAAAATCTAAACGAGAGCTGTGTCCAAAGGACTTAATCTGAGTATGGCAATCCATTGTTAGCTGAGTGCGCTAAATGATGCGGCTTACGCGCCCGTCGCACCTTTCTGAATTGTTAGCGCCTCAGAGCATCAGATTTTTGAAGGCACGTCTGGAGCGCGCTTGCGCGTCATTTAGCACACTCTTGTTTGCTCATCTATCAAAGCAGACTGCACGAAGAGATTGCATTATTTTACGGCATCGACCTCTATGTTTCAGTAGCGTGTCAATTTCCTTGTATGTGAAATAAGGTCTACTCCGAATGATTCTAATAAGAGAGGACCTTTCAACAAGCGGTGGTTCTTTAGGGCATGGTAAATCTACTGTCGAGTAACGAGAGCGACAACTATTTTTTCTGATGGTTTTACTGTCTGCTGCCATTGCTATCTAAATTCCCATTGCCTTCTATTAAAAGCTAAGTCGTAATGAGAGGAGATAGTTTCCGTGTTAAGTTTCAGGATAGGCTATGTAAAAGAAGGCAAATCGTGTTTGACTTGATAAAAGGCCATTTAATGGGTTTTCATCTCTAAAGTGGATTCTTAATCTTTAAGAGCTAGGATGAAATGATGGATTAGTTAGAAAGTAAATATTGCCAAGGGCATGTATAACTTTCAGTCTTCGCACAACAATGCCTGAATGTTTTGAAGCGGGAATGAAGTGCAAAAAAATGAGAGGGTTTAGAATAATGGCTTTATGCCAGCTCTCACGAAGAGTAATCTTCTGATTCTAAAAATAGACACTAACAGTTTAAAAATTCCACCTTGATACATTCAGGTACTGTCCATGAGGCAAACAATATATGAGCGGTCTCTTGCGCGCATTTGTAGGGATCTGTTACGTTTGAACTTAAGAAGTACTTCAATGGTGTAAATATACGTGTACTCTTATGAGAAAAGACTGCAAAAACAGCTTGAAAATATATCTTCGTTATTCGGGTTTGACGAGGATGGCTACCTTTTTGTTTTCTGTCAGTTATGTCTTCTGATTACCTTTCAAGCATTAGGATAGATAATGCTCCTTCTAAAAGCTACTGCTACTATCCAAACTTGTTTTAAGTGTGCTTTTTGTCTCAAGACCTATCTTTCATAGAAATAAATCTATATTTCGGACACACATTTACAGACTAGTGCAGCAGAACATTTCAGACAATGTTAGAAATTGCCATGTCTGCTTGTATTGTTAAACCTAAGTTTTATTTTATCTTACAACTTTCGTCAGGGTTGCTCTACAACTTAACATTCGAGTCCTATTTATTGTCCTCTTGCTTCTAACAGATTCGTGTAGCATTCGGGAGTCTGTAAATCAGTAGGTGACAGCGACGTGGGACATTCAACCCCTTATGCTTAGAGAGCTTTTAAATAATTGTGGCGTTTGTTGACATCTAGATGGGACATTCTGCAAGAAGCAACCCCTTAAAGCTATAAGAGAGCTCTTCAATACTAAGTGCATTTATTTGCCTTTAACCTGTGGTTCAAACATGTCCGTCAAGTCAAGTGACCGTATTAATATAAAAATAATGAGAAAAGACGTGCCAGTTAGAACAGGGAGACTTTTCTATTGATGATGTGTCAAAAGTAGGAAATGTTAAAAAGGCTAGAGCGATTTCCCATGTTGTTTTTCAAGGATAGCTTTTGACATAACTTCTTACAGTTATGCCAGTGCTATAATTAATCCCATCCCCTGTTATTAGAAATCTTGTAGTTCTATGTTACCTAACTTTAAAATAATGTTAAGTTCTGATGACTCATCAGCAAGTCGCATTTTCCCCTGAACAATTTTGAAGAGAAATATTTTAAAATTTTGTTTTGCCTTGTTCTAGCTAACTACTGATCTGTAGTGTATTTATGATGCTGATGTTGACCTGTACTCCCATTATCCCAATCTGAATAAGAAAATGGACATGGTGTGAATTAAAAATTTATTGAGTTCTCATATATCCAACCTCCTAATCGCAATCCCTCTCGCAGGAAAATTATGAACAACATTGGAAAGGGCACTGTTACGCATTCATCTTGCAGTAAACAGTCTGAGCATCTTTCAGAAGCGTTCATGGTAGGCAGCTTCTACACTACTTCATGAATCTATTGATTATCAAGTACAAGTTGCTTTAGCAAGTGCCTTTTAAACAGAGCAATGACTCGGCCACCCTGTTCAAGACAGGTATTCAGCACTTCAAATCAAACGTAAAGATAGCAAGCCATCATATCAATCATTATCAAGAAAACAGTCTGGATAGCACCATTGTATAAGTCTCATATGTTATATTTCTAGTTACATAAATATTTTGGCATAGATCATTAATTTTAGTTATAAATGGGTGTTATTTATTGGATTACTTATAGCATGGACTAAAGGCCTTTAAAACTGTGGTACTCAGGACTGTTAATGTACCTATCATCAGATTATAATACACTTCTATATATAAATATAAGTTTTTAATAACAACCATTTATTTTATAATAATTTATGTTTACATATATCGACCTATATAGCACTATATAGAAATAAACTACATTCGCAACTTTTGTTTACCAAATAAATATACATAAATTATACATAGCTTATACATGTTTTTGTTAGTGAAGTGTATGCTTTTCTTGCTGTATTTATATGTTTTGCATGAAGAAACGATAAATTTCGAGATAAAAGGCAAAATTTCTCCCATGTAACTCCCATGTAACTTTGGAAGTGTTGTTAACACTCTGGGACAAATATTTTCAAATTCAACATGGAAGTGAGCGAAGCTGAAACATCCAACGATCACGGTAGGTAGTACTTTTTCACATGACATCGTTGAATTGTTTTCGTGGATCCTATTAAATTTGTGGTAGAACAATTTGCCATATGATTGATATGTATAGATCTCATGATGTTTATAATTTGGAAATAATTTACGTCGACTGAAAAAAATGACTGAGAAGGTGGGATGTGAACCCACGAACTCAGAGTTCTTTCCTCTGCTCTATCAGCGGAGCTAGCCGTCTATGAAGGAACATAGCTCATCAAGGTGTGGGATTTCCTCTTTAGCAATTTGTTGAGCTGTCCAACTCTGCTATTTGGACATTAAAAATTCCACCTACCATCAAATCCTATTTCGAGAATCACTGATTTTTGTAAACAAGCATGGCACATTCTATAAAATCACAAACGATACATACGGTTGCTTGAAACTCGTTATTTCTCAACACTTTGCCATTTTTGGTACATTTTTGTCTAGAATAATGCACAAGTCAGTGAAATACACTGTTCTAACACAGATCGGTGACAAGTCAGAGAAATGTCAGTGATCTCCTGGAATTTTCTAAGGCATCCAATGTGGGCTATGCTTGGAAAAATATTTAATTTGCTACTAAAAGCCCCCCTCTCTTTCATTACATCATTTTCTTAAAACTTACGAATTGCCGTTGTTTTACGTCAAAGAAAATGGTCAATACTGACTACCCTCTATTTCAAGAAATTATACCAATGTTCTTGATATTTTGACCGTTTTATAAATATAAACTGCAGTGATTATCCAATATTGTCCAGTGTGCATTAATACTGACCTGACAAAGATATATCATGAAATAGTCAGGGATGACTGACTATATGGGTGTATTTGTGCGAGTCTCGCAAGGTTATATTAAGGACTTCTGTGCAGAACTATTTGTGGTCACTTTGGATCCAAAAATGTTTCACATTTGTAAGTGATAGGGCCTACTCACTCGCTCAACGGATGCTTTTCTAAATACTGAACATCCCTTCTTGTTAGAAGTATCACTAAAATTTTCTTTGTTCATTTCTCAACGAGCTTGATTAAGAGGATGACTTTTGCTCTAAAATATACGTATCAACACTATCGTGGAGTAACTTTCATAGCAAACCTTGTCATATATTTAATTAGGTGAAATTTTTTATAACCACTTAATAGACAAAGATTTCGTCGACTTCTTGAGATGAAATTATTAGTTTTTGTCGTTATGACTCCTCTTATAGATACGATTTATCATGAGGACTAAGCTGAGATCTAATTTGCGAAGATAGCTTGACGTAGTTCTGACAATATTTGTCTTAATAAATTAGCACATCTTATAATGAAGAAGATTTTATGCAAGCAGGGTCATAGAAGGGCTGTATCAAACTACATCAATACCTAAACCTATTTGCCTGAAAGAGAGGTATGATTCGCATTTATTGTTTAGGAAGTAAAGGCTGGACAGCCATACGTGCAGTTATTTAGTTTTGTCCAAAATAACTAATGATGCAGTTGTGTGACTTGCTATATTGATGATGAACCTGCCATGAACTATGCTTACTTGGGAAATTTGATATATATAGTGCTAAGATAGATTTGATCTTTTAGCGACGCAGTCTGTGTTTGTGGTGGCTGCTAGTCTCTTGACCTTTGCACATAGTTATTAATCTCTGTTTGGCACACCCAGGTGCCCAGTAGACACTGCCTCCCCCCACACGTTGAATTTCAAAATACCTTCAACCTCCCCGCTCTTATTAAAACTTCCGTATTAAATTTTGATCAAGGTTGTTCTGAAAGTTTGATTGTTTGAATGTGGAGTTTGTGGGGAAGATTTTAAGTTATAGTGAAGCTAACTATAGAGCCAATCGTAAAGAGGCGTATTTACTACTTGTATGATTAAAGTTCAAGGACGAATAGCTAATGGCTCAGTGTCTTGGATGATGTTTTGTTGCCAGTTTTAATAAATGTCCTAGTATGCATCGTATTGCTCTGTATTTCATTTTAGTATCATTGCAGAATTTCACACCCAGACTACTACAACCCCTTCCCTTTCAGGCAATTAAAACAATCTTCCAAATTCTCTGATTTTCTTAACCCTTTAAAGACATTGGGCCTTTCCCTTCTTCAGATTCTGCCTGTCTAAACTTTTGAACTGTAATATGAAATTTTGAAAGTTTGAAATTTTGTGACTTTTCCTATCTTTCGTAAGGAAAGAAATTGACAAAATATGCATTATATTTAGGTCGTGATCACTAATTTCTCGAAGCACTAAAACGCGTGATTTTACTATATTCCTATACGTGATTTTGGTAACTGTGTATACATTTTTAAAGTGCTTAGAGCGCATTCCTGCATAAGTATTATTTGGCAGCATGTTTTCAGCAGCAGGAGATTTGATAAGTGAAGTGCCTACCAATGCAGGTCCTATTTTACATTCTCTCGCGTTTAATCTCTCGGGTGTGGTTCTATGCAGTTCGTATCTCAAGAGTTCGTAGAATCGCATTACTAAACATTCAAGGATGCATTGTGCGTCGCTGTATTTTAAAGGTTATCTGATGATAACAGTGCTCAGTTGAATCCCCCATCCAATTACCAATTCTTCATGTGAAACCCCCTTTTTACATGTATATCCCCGTCGCTCGATACCAATCCTCGCCAAACAGTAATCATGGAAGCCCAAAACTGTCCCATCCGTTCTTTGCAAAGGTGTAGTAGTCTTACAGACTTTGGCACGCTACAGCATCAGTTTGCTGTAGCAGCTGAAATATAATAAACCTACCAGATGCTGGCACTTCTTACATATGGCCTTTCCTTTCTTAACCCCCTTATATTGCCCCTCCTGTATGTGGAGGCTCGCTTGGCTGCTTGACAAAAGAAGGAGTTTCAAGTCAGATTCTCAAAAGGTGTCAAGTTGCCACTTGCATGACCACCTTTCTACTAAGGATTGTTGCCCTACATCTTTCATGTTATTGTATACCGTGAGTCATTAGAGATATTACTTTAATTTAACTTCCCTCAATTGTTCAGAAAACCTCAAGCTCCTTTACGCTTTTAAAAAGGTAATTACGTATTCAATACCGCTTGTGATGAAAATCGGACTTAATTTGCAGTATGTGAGTAAATAGTATGAACCAAAGGTCTCTCAACTTATGCTAAAAACATTAAATCCGACCAGCCTCTACGCCATCCAATCTCACGTCATAGCTGATAAAATTATCTAGTCTCCCTCAAAAGAGACTTGTGTATCAGGCATGATAGCTCTACGTTTGTGAGGAAATGAGAATAATCTTCGAGAAGGCCCGATGATAAGTTTAGTTCCTAATCATCCACAAGTGGATATGGGCATTCTGTTCAATAAAATTTTGATACCAGCGTCTCTGCACCTTTATGACTTGACCACGGAAGGACTGCCATCCGGTTCATCAATTTGCCCAAAGCTTCTTAAAAGTAAGGAAGTGGCTTGACGTAGTTCAGTTGGTAGATTAACACACCTTGATTTTATGGGTTCCGCGTTCGAAACTCGAAACCTACCAACCTTCTTTGCTATGCCCATTCAAAGTAATTTTTACTCCTGATTATGCATGTCTCCTCCCACCTCCCCAACTCCCACTTTCAAATTGCCAGTTTCGTGGCTGATGCTGTTGACAGAGCAACCTCGTTCTGGTTGACAGCTATGCAACCTTACATCTTCCGAAAGTTGCTCGTTTTCTAATAATCTCTTTAGTCTGAGGCACCAAATTATAAGGTATTCTGTAACTATACCATACGTAGCTTACTATGCAGTAATAGGCGTTTAGAGGTTTCTAATTGGATGACTTCTGGATAGATTATCTATGAAGACAGACAATGTAATGACTATTCTTGACGCACTTCAAGCCATTATAACTTAACTGGCATGCATAGCTGGTTAAGTTATAATGGCTGTTGATAGTATTGAACTCTTATCTCATAATAGAAAAATTGAAAATCAATAGTCAGTATTCATATATCGTGACTGCTGGCATCAAATGTGCTCTCACAGTCTATTTCGACCATGAGAAAACATGTATTCATTCCGAAGAAATAAAGTCTTGTCACTCTTGTCTTCTCAACGTTTTAGTACCTTTAATCTAGTCGCAGTTGGAAAGGTCTTACGGTTCTTTTAAGTGTTGATTGGGGGCATCTTTGCATCGAATAGTGAATGAAGAGATTCTGGTTGTTACACTCCGTCTTGACATCTGGTAGCCAGCCTGTTTCTACCTGTTTTGTTCCCTCTCATCGGCCTCATTAAGTTTTGTTCCCATTATTCCGTCAACTCAAGCAAGATGACGATCGCATGACTGTGTGCAATGACGTCGGTTTCTAGTTCCGTCTTACGGAGATGTAAGCTAAGAATGTGCTTGAACTGTTAACAAATCATTTGTTGACATGTCAGTTCGTAAAAAGGGTACTTTTAGAGAGTGTATAAGCTCTCAGTAAATAGTCCAATTGCATCGGTAAGCCTGTATTCAGACGTGATCGTTTTATTCTCCGAACCTGTTATGTTATTGAACAGCCTACGACGTCAGGCTTGGTTTACTTGTGCAATCAATGGCAAGGTCGACCAAACCACTAGGTTTACCCAAGCCAGTTACACCTAGAGCTATATCAAACTTTAGCTAAAATTTCTATCTAAAATTATTGACTATTGTAACAGGTTACATGACGGACTACATGGCAAACACGTAATCAGACTGCTGTGTATGTGGCCCTGAAGCCAAGTTAGCGTCCAAGTTACCGCGCTTTCTGTAATTTTTTCTCTTTGTATAAAACGGGGCTGCTTGTCAAGTTTATAAGTTTCTTACTATTATCTGTACAATATTTGTATCATTTTTAGTTAGATATTAATGTTATGCCTAAATGAAATGAACGAAATGAAACTAGATAAAACTTACGTAAAATGTAGATTTTGATTTTCTGTAAATAGGCCTACGCATTTTTCACTAAATGAGCTACAAAGTTATTATAAGTATGATTCTTATCATTACGTAAATCAGACCCTTTTATGAATTGAAATGCATATAATTTGTTAAGGACTTCCATAAGCAGAATTTTGAGAAGGCAAATTCTATTTAGTACATATAACAGGAATTGCTTACATTGGGTGTGAAAATATAAATGGTGCTCATTGAATCTTTTGCATATCCACAATCATTCTTTTCTCTGATAAATGCTTTCCTGACCAGAGCACTTTTTGCTACAAAAGCTATAATAGTTATTATCAACCATGATCTATTACCTTAGTAGTATGAACAGCTTTATCTGGGTGTTTTTTGATGCAACGTGTAGGCCAATTCGTGCACTGTTGAGATTATAATAAAAATTCAATTCCACTCGTTCTATATGGACTGAATATTTTATTTACTCTAACTAATCGACTACAAGTTCTTACAAAATGATTACTAAGCTGGTTTTTTGAAATTCTTCCGTGAGTGTATTCCACGAATTGTTTCCAGATCAATATGAGTTTCAATTCCTACAGTTTTACGATACGTGATCTAATATACGTATAAAATGAATAAATCAAAATTTTTCTTACTTACAAACAATAATGTAACCATATTTGGAAACATAAAGTCTCCTATCCCATAATTCTCTACATTCACTGAAACGTTCAACGTCAGCGGGAGATGTTTCTGCTTAAAGTTAGAAGAGTTGGAACTTAAATTTGTAACTAAGCTGAGTCCAAAAGATAACCTCCGACAGTTTAATTCTCATCATTTTGCGCAGACCACAGCCCATAAAGTAAATAGTGGATGAAATGCAACAATAACTTCACAGCCGTCAATTTGACAAGTATTGTATCCTTCGAACTTAGCGTAGACCCTATTTATTCGATTTATCATCAGAGCTCGAGGTAGCACCCACGACGAATAAGGGTTCCTCTCATGCTATCAGCT
>JAAAKL020002049.1:0-27741 GCA_010016065.2 Carybdea cf. marsupialis auct. non (Linnaeus, 1758)
GACTATGAAGCCATCACTGTCAATGGCAAGCAACGACCGAAAGACCCTCCATCAATATTTGAAGGTATACCACCAAGTGTCCATCCTACAGCACCGAGAAAGCCACGTCAAACAAGGTCTGCCACTCCATTATCAGGAAATGTACTGCCGGATGAAAGAGACAAATTTCTATCGACTGACACCATAAGATCGTTTGAGGAATTAAGGACTTCATTGGTTGACGAAAGGACTTTAATCGATTTTCAATAACATCATACACACTGGATACTAATTGTATCCAATCGAAAGATATCGTAGAGTCATCTTGTGTACCCCGATTTCTGTTGAGAACTCACAACAGTTTTTCATTCTCTGCTTTTCACTGTGGTGTGAAGTGTACCATTAATTCACTGACCAAAAACAGGATAACAATGTTGACATGCTGGTCAGCAGTCGAGGAGGCATTATCTGGTCTTCATAAGATGGAACTTCGTCATAAAAAGGATGTTTTGCTGCAACAAATTTCAGCTATGAGTTCTTCAGTACATGTTGGTGACAGAAAGTATGAGCCGGAGACCATCGTGAGTGCTTTCAAGTACTTCGTAACATTGCGTAGTTTACATGAATGACTCAGACAAGACTTCGAACTTCCCAGCGTATCAACATTGACTTGTTTGACATTAAAGACTAGAAAACTTGACGACACTACTTCTCTTAAGAATGTTTTCGATAATCTCACCACTCCTCAAAGAACCTGCATTTCTGTTAATCGACGAAGTTTATGTGAAGCCAGCGCTAACATACCATGGTGGAACTCTATTCGGAAAATCTGTAAATAAACCAGGGCAACTGGCCAATACTGTTCTTGGTTTTCAGATTGTCACTTTCTTCGGAGGACCTACATTTCTTCATCGAATGATACCTGTGAAAGGGTTGGATGCTGAATTCCTTTTTGCAGAGACCCAGGCAGTGCGTGATTGTATTCAAAATGCCGGTGGGTGCCTCTTTGCTATTATTTGTGACAACAATAGTGTGAACCAGGCATTTTTTTCCAAATTCGATTGAGAGGAGGGCAGGCCATGGTTTACAAAGGATGGTATGTTCCTCTTACCTGACTTTGTGCACGTTTTAAAATCTGTAAGAAATAATTGGATAACCAAAAAAACCAAAACAATTCAATTTTGCAACTGTAACGACGAACTTACTGCCAAGTGGCATCACATTGTATCCCTGTATAAAATGGAACGAAATGACTTGGTAAAGCCTGCCCGTCTCACAGAGGTCAGTGTATTCCCTAAGCCAATCGAGCGACAAAAAGTTTCTACGATCCTCAATATATTCTCTGATGAAACAGTAGCAGCTTTTAAAAACAAATACAAGCTTGAATACCAGTCAAGGGAAGTTCATCCTCCTTGAAGGATTTGTTAAATTGGTTTATGTTGTGGTGTATCTTGTGCATAAAAGCCCTCCAGTGTACGGGACTTTTACTTACTTTGAAAGATATGGAAACTTTACAGAAGCTACGAATAGAAGTTAGTGATGCCCAATGACACTGCTTGTCAATTTGTCTTCTTAGGGCATATACTATTTCAAGAAATACATAATAGTGTTTGCAGGAGATCATTGTCTAAGATTTTTATGAACATGGCATGCTTCTATACTTTAGACATTGACCAAAGGCATGAGTTTTCATTATCAAATATTTTGTTGAATAATTTTGCCCACCTTTGTATGCCACGGCCATCCAAGGAGAGGAAACAAAAAGCTTTAAAGCTATCCAAGGATCACTAAGTTAAAGTGATATTGTAAAATTTGCTCATGATGATGTTACTGTTATTCAGTATATCATAGCTTACTCTTTGCATTATTTACACTTGTATTGTATGATGATTTTTTACTGCTCTGCACCCACCACACCCCTCTGCAACTCCCCAGCAACATGGTATTGTTTATTTCTTGCATTTTCAGCATCCTTATGACTTCTACTTTAATTTAGAGCGTTTTTGCTGTACGAGTCTTGCCTTTCATCTTAGCCCCCAGATGCATGTTGACTAGGCCTGTAGAAAAGAACCCCATGGGTACATATTATCTCAATAAACATGAATGCACATAGCACTGGTGATTAATGAACGAGAGATCTCTCCCACCAAAAATGTTAGCACAAACATTGCATTAAACACTGCAATAGTTAAGTTGACAATTGGGGAGGTTGGTATAAAATTCTCACCACCCACATGCCAATTTTTAAAAAGTTCCACTTAATGCCATTTCCAATTATGATATTAGTGCCATTTCCAATTATTGGTACTCAGGCAATAAAGAATCATTCAGAGGATTATAAAACCGAAAGAATGAAAGTTTTCAAACAACCTTGTCATCTTCACTGATGAAAGCCGACACTTTAGTGGACAAAAGTTGTACCAAATTTCCAGATATTCAAAAAATTTGGAACATTTTAAATGTTTTTTTCTAGAATGAAACATTATATGGTACAATATGATGGAAATGATGTGATGATTTCCAGTATCAGTTCTACTTAACTGAGTATATTGTGTAGTACAAGGCCCAAATTAAACTTCACAGCCTTTTTGTATGGTTTGTATACACACTGTTTGTTCCTTACTATAATTTTCTTGGTGTGGGATAACATATTTCCATTCAAGTTTCTGCCATTATGTTACAAAAAAATTGATCTGATATTTCACATAAACAAGAAACAAATTGTTTGTTCAAAATATGATTATACAACACAAATCACAACATTTCTACAGTGGGGATAATTGGGGAATGGATTTATACACATATAGGAATTTAAAGACTCTTTAGTAATTGTGCAAAATTGTAGTTTTGCTAAAATTTTTAAGGGTAAAAATCCCCGAAAATGATACCATCACTTTTCAAAATAGGTCATATATCATATTCATATCATCCTTTTCTCTATTTCTATGTTAATTTTCTTGTTGAAAGATGCAAGACCTGAAACTTTTAGTTTCATAACAATCTATTTTTCTTAAGACAACTTCATCTCACTGGCATATCTGGGTTTACTTCAGCATTTACCCTATGGCCTCAAAATTGCTGGCAAGATTTCACCGTCCAGTTTACAGAAGGCCATGACATGAAGCACAGCTTTATGATTTTCTGTCTGAAACATTAAGATGTCTCAATACCTGAGTAAAAATGAGAACAATTGCAATAAAGAAGCACCAAAACCATTGGGTATGATGACAATTTGAGTACAGAATACTGATTTATTTTCCAAAAAACAGATTGAAATGTCAAAGAACATTCCTACATAACTGAATTACATATCTCGGTGACTGCATCGCATCAGTAAAAAACATTTTGTTATAAGACATTTTGTAATCAGTTGTAATTAATAACTAAAAACATTCCACAAAGTTCCTCAGAGAGATTCAAGATTAAATATATATATCCTTCCACGCTTATCCATGTGTGGTATGACAAGTGATTTATAAAAGTTGGTTATATTATACCAGAACAAGATCAGTTTTTGTCCAAATCTTGTGACACCATATCTCTTTTTTAAGACAGTGGACATGAACAATGGGGCTGAATTAGCAACTCCTGAAACAATGCCCTGAAAACTGTACTCCTGATGTTCAACTAGCAGCCAACTACCCCAAGTGATATGTTTAATGTTTTTCCTCTGCTAATGGTGAATTATTAAAAATTACACAAATTGTGACTGCTACAAATATCATCTGGGAAGTCATCACAAATGTCTAAAAACATGGTGTTAAACACTTACTATGAAGGTTCTCTTAAAGAACATTAATTGATACCACATTGTTTACACTACATTAAAAGATTAAAACTCCACATAGTGAATTCTGTGTGTACCATATATATTGAAACATGAAGTTTAATCTTTATCCATTTTGTGCCACTCAAGCTTTAAAATGACTTCTCTTATATTTCAAATTGGTGATTTTGAGATCTATTATTCAGCATAAGACAGTTCTGTACATCACATCAAATCCTAGAAATATCATAAGGAAATGCTTGGTAAATTTGAATTGAAGTTTGAAAATAAGGTATTTGGATATGTTGCTTGTGGTACAGAATCCAAGAACAGAATGCATAAAACAAGCCATAGTGTTGGTTGAACAAGCTTATTTTCATACAACTCTCATCAAAGCTGTTACATCACAAATAGACATGCTGAGAGGATCACACAGTTGAAAATTGGCTAAGGTAAACAAAAACCAAAAATCTAATTGGCAAACAGTACAGATGTAAACAAAAGCATAACTAAAACAAACAGTTGCCTAGAAAAACGTCCTTTCGATGGCAAATATCTGTTTGAGTGCTTTTTATGAATATGGCTTCCAGAACCCCTAAATGATGATCAGACCTGGCCTGTTTAATGACAGAGCACTTTTCAATAGAAACATTATTGTCACAACCCCTATTTAACAATAGGTTTGTTCAACTAACACTATGACTTGCCTTTTACGTTCTGGCATTTGGCATCTCTTGCATGGAATTATCTATGTATTTATTATATATATGGTCATCATATGCTGTATGTTTAATAATGATCATTGCCATTAAAATCTTACAAATAAAGGCTATTTTAACGAATACATGAGTTGCCTCTATAATGTCACCAAGGTATCACATGACCACTTTTTCCGCAAGATATTTCATTTTTCAACAGTCCTGACAGAAAACATGATATTCCTTACATGTTTCTTAGCTATTGCAATAGTAGTATTTGAGATACAAAGCAAGGAACACCCATACTTTATAAGGCTTTAGAGCCTACACTTCATACAGTTAATAGCATAAGGACCAGTTTTGGCTCAGCTTATTTATAGTTTTGAAGCATTATTATGTAATGATTGTCTTAGAACAATAGTTGTGAAACACTTTCCATCTCACAGATTATACAGAAAAAAAGAACTATTCCAACTCAGAAAATCTAGAATATCTTTAGCTATAGGTAGATATTTATCTTTTCACATTCATTATATTGTGGCCGTTGTTACTGTTGCCATTGCTTAGCTAGGTTCTTTCTTGCTTTTGTGTTTGGTCATTTTTGAAGAGCCTCTGAAATCAAGTTGATATCTTCAGTCAAACAAATGCACAGCTAATTATTTTAAGTTCTTTGACTGACTCAACCTATTTAATAAAAACCAATTTATACTTTGACTATTGGTGCTAATGACTAGCAATCATTCTGCCAATAAGTTGAGTAATAATATACATGGGGCTTGCATGTGACCTTGTAGTATAGATTTAGCTTTCTGTTGCTCTATAGGATTAAATTTAACATGTGAGGATTGAACAATAAACTTTTGTGGAAGCATGGTCAAAGTCCTGTTTTTTTATGCCATTCACTCCCCTTAACAGGAGCTTGGGTGGTGCTTGTGTACAGGGAACTTGTTACTGGAGCCTTGAACACTTAAAACTGGGTGCCTTTTCTGACATCACCAATGGCCCTTCTGGTATTTGGACCCTGACCCTAGACCACATGTTAGGGCCTTTAGTGGATCATAAGGAGTCCGGTTCCATTATGGCAGAAAGACAGCATTACATTAATACTGAGATACTTTACCGAACTCACAATATGGTACTCTATAAAAGTGTTCAGTTGTCAAAATGAGATTATGAGATGGTGGAAAGGATCACCAATGTCAGGGATTAGAGCTTAGAACTAGCCTTGCTCCTTAAGATGTATTTAGAAGCAAAAGCATTGACAAAATTTATGATCTACTTGAAAATATCAGGAACTACATGGGTGTAGTTATAGTTCATAAGCGATACACAGAATAGATGGTTGATACACATTACATTTAATTGGATTCCTAAAACATTGTGGACAAATATGAATGTATAGATTAAAGTTTAGTCCTATAACCTTGGTAAAGAGGCTATTTAGGTAAAAAGTACAAAATTGGCATGGCATTAGATGACATCAAACTATCACCAATGGCACCTAGGCATGGGAGCATAAATAGTTGTGCCATCAGAAGCTAGTAGCCATAAAACAGCATATAGTATCTCTCGAAATGAATTTTGGAAAGTTTTTGACTTGTGTCAACAAAAGGTCACTATCTTTTAGAAAAAAGGGAGTTCAACACTGTTACAGAAACATTGTAACACTCGTTAAGGTACATAATTTTATGCTGGTCAAAGTTTTAAACTCATAATATTGCTCTTACACTCAGTTCACAGTAAGTAAATTCCTTTCTCCAAATGATTTGTGATAAATGTTTTTACTCATATATCAATATATCTTTGCCTTCACAATACACAAAGAAGAGCATCTTTTAACAGGAGTTTCTGGTCTTTGTGACAGGGGAGACCCACATTAGATCATCATTCTCCTCTATATTCTTAGATACTCATTGACTTTGATTTTTACATCTAGAACCCTGAAAGAATGCCACAAACCAAGTATGCTCTATGAAAACTAGTATTCTTTACTAAAAAGCTGTCCTATGTCTCCTGTCTTCCACACTCATACACTATTATTCACTACCCTAACAGATGTTAAATGCAGCAAAGGAACTTTAATGACAATAAATATACATCATACAAACATGTAAAACTTGCTTTCCTTAAGGCAAGCCTTTGAGGGCCTACTCCTTGCTCTACACTATATTGTATATTTTTCAATAGCAAATAAATAAGAACATACATACAGGTACATGTATATATACACATGTTCACTCTGTTATGATTATTCTTTATTTAAAGAGAATGTTAAGTCATCAATGTATAGTCCATCCTAATATATTCATGGGCATTTCAGTAATTCTAAATACCATATTCTAAATACCAAGTCAACGCCCTATTCAGAAACTAGTCCATACAAGCAAGTATTTTAAGATCCTTGCTAGCATATCACATTGATTCACGTAAGTGACTGCAAAGAAATATTTTATGGGGTTGCAGTATCCTCCCCTTGTGATCACAACTGGATAATACCTCACTTAATACTCTCTCTCCTCTAATATATACACATACATTATTATATAGGAAAAAATATTATATTATATAGGCAAATATACTGTTGAGCTTCTAAAAAAATTCTTATCCTACAAAATATACTGACTCTCATAGCTCTTCCCTTTGATCAAATTTCTGTTGACATACATAGTCTTAAACTATACTCAATCTGCATAGTCTTAAACTATATATATTTAAACTACATATTGCTACCACTATCTGTTAACTTATTCGAGATGGCTGGGAAAACCAAGGAAAAAATTGCAGGAAGCCTATAGGGGATAATATACAATTAATGCAATACAAAATAAGCCAACTCTATGTTCTTCTAAAGAAGCTATCAGGGAATCCCAACAGCAAATCCATGCTCAAAAATCCACTCCCTACTTTTATCTTCTCAAAAGAAAAAAGTGGACTGAGCAAGGGTTAGTCCACCAGTTACACTGCCAAATCCATATGTAGAGGCAAAACGAACAGGAGTACCATTTATGTAACATTACCAAAAGTGACGAGAGAAGTATCTGTGCACAAGTAATACTAGGATGGAAAATCAAGAGCCACATTAAAGGATATACTATTGCCAACCTCTACCCATAAACCTCAGAAGATAGAAGCTACTGTACAGGACTTAAAAGGATTATGATATTTCCTTTTTATGAACTAGATAAACGCTCTACCCTAAAGTAGAAGATTCTAGTCAATGCATAGGCACCAAATACTGATCAGATATTCAAGGAAAAAAAATTTTAAACTTTTATTCCCCTCTTATTTGACTCACACTAAATACCACTGGATCATATCAAGGTAACTTTATACAAGATTGCACAATCATTGTGCCATTATGAATACTACTTAAAAATCAAATCTACCCTCTAGAAAGGTTCTTTTAATTACCCTTAGTCAAGATATTACACTTCTTAATCAAACCAAATGGTTAGATGTCTTGGAAGCATCAGTTTCAGAATCTGTTGGAAAGCAGAATTGGCCTAGTACTGTCTGATTACAGGTGTATAGTACAATTACTATGTCCACTAACTTATAATATTCCTCTACATACAGTACACATTGTGATGATAGCTATTATGATCTCCTAAATGTCAAAACGACTAGATAATTGTTAAGTTAGGATGATGTTAACATCCTACAATGCAGGGGGGAGACCCAAGCATGTGGGTCAAAGCATCTCAACTTTAAAATGCTAAACAATGATATGGGCATTTTCCACTCTCAAGATTACTTAATACTAAGGTATAGCTGGTAAGAATGAGGAGCCACTATTTCTTTAAAGAATCTACAGCATCCACCATCCAGGGGCTCACAAAAAATTGTTGAATTATTATATGCCATAGCAAATTCCTGCGGTTATACACACTAGAGTAACTACAAATTGCACATGACCTATAACACTGAATGAAAATGGAACCTAATGTTAAGTACACATAATGACAACAACTAAAATATTATGGAGTCTTATTTTGGAAAGAAATTATGATGGGAGGATACAACATTTGATGTGCTCAAAGTACTTTTATTCTTTGCTTAAAATGTGATTATTTGATTTAGATCATAACGTTTGTGTAATAGTCACTATCTATAATATACTCACAGAAAGATACTTTCCACCTGTTACCATCAAATTTGTTTACAATATTTTTAACACAAGTAAATAGAGGTCACATATCAATTAAAATGATGTTCAAGTGTTGTTTTAAATGGATGCCATTTGATCAAATTCTGAGAAAATAGTGTCAAATTGTACGCAAGATATTCAGTGTTCATAACACACTCATATCGCTTTGACTTGTCATCGTAACCAATAGGGGGCAACTTGGAGATAACAGGTCCTAAATTGCAAAAATGAAGATCCTTTCTTTCACAAGCACTAGGTTTTTAAAAGTGAACAACACTCCATTTTGATTTGCTTTGAGATTTAGCATAAGCATGATGACACGTGGAATGGAGCGTGTTTATTGTTCTGACCTAACTACGCCAATCTACATGTAGCACAGTTAACCTCCAAATATCCTATTTCCTAATTCTGGTCGACATATTCCTAAAACTATATATCAAGCATTTTCTGAGATATGGGATACAACATAGCCCTGTAGAGCGATGGGAACGTAATCTGTACTTCTTCATTAAGGGCGCTTTCAAAACACTGTACACAATAAGGTTGATTCATTTGATGATTCATCGTCGATTTTGTACTTAACTACACATATCTGTGGCTTTTATCCAGGTTATTAGGTAATGCTTCTCAGAATATGTACAGCCACTTTACGATCAAAATGCGTGAGGGACATAGGTTCAACAACTAGCGAGAATTACGGCATAAAGTGCTGAGAAGACCGATAGAAACTGCGAAAAGTTGGTGTGGTCGGCCGGCAATTGTGCCTCACGAATGTCAACTTTGTCAGCAGAGGAACACACTGGTCCGTGCTTTCAAAGCGCCAAGAAAACAACCGTTTAAAGTTGCTGAAGTGCATGTTCGTGCACATTGAGTCACTGTCAATCTGAGCACGAATGAGCAGACAAGAGTACAAAACGGTCCCGGAGCCACTATAGAATCACTCCATTCAAACTGAGCAACAGCCATAGCTGTTCCATCAACATTTTCAGGTTTGAAAAAACTTCGCAAGACAAATGCTGGCCCGGGCAGGTCATAACTACTTTGGTCATGTGCAAAATGTATGAGCAAGGGAAAATGTTCAGCTCGTGCTCTCCCTGTTTCTTACGAAGGACGGCAACTGTCCAAGCGAAAGAGCGCGTGTTGGACATGAGTTTCCAGATTTGAATCTTTACTAGGAAATAACTATTTAGCAGTGGACATATGTGACGTAAATGACAACAAAAAAATGTTGGCGAGGGCAACATCGTGCTCCACTATCGTACAATCCAACGGGCTTAATCGCGTTTCCCACCACAAAATCGTGCTATAAAAAACGGTAATACAACTAGATAATCGGACCTTTCGTGACAGGGCATCCATATTATTATAGATGCTCTAGAAACTGGTAACAACCGTGTTTTACACGAGCAACGGAACTTACCTTTTCACCTTGAAGGGATGGAATGGAGTCTCTCAAACTACAGAAGCTGTCCTTGATGTGATCTCTCCTTTTTCTTTCCAATGCATTATGATGAGCTCTCTTATCAGCCTAAATCGAGGAGAGAAAATCTTAAGAGTGATAATAATGAAAACTTTCAATGAATGTTTTCAGTCGACGGAACTTTAGCCGAAAAGGCGATTTTTGTAAGAAGCGAAAGGTCACAATACCTAGCAACACTTGTTTATACTCTAAATTGACGAGCTGACTGTTTCATTTTGCCAAACATAGTTGAGTTCAACGACTAACATTTAGTTGATTTAGATAAATCGGGGAAACAACTCAAGATCAAGATTTATAGTTGCTGCTTACCAAACAAGTAAAAGTCTTTTCTTGGTCGGCGTCATCCTAAGATAGTAAAAACAAGTGAAATTAGGTTGATTGTCAAACGCTTCGGCGATGAAATAGAATGCTGGAAAGCGCTGAAAAAAATTGCTGCTGGTAGAACTCTACTTACGTCGTCACTTTCAACGTCAATGTCTCTCTCCTCGTCGCTCATCGTAAAACAAATAGCAACTTAAAAAAACTTGCTGCACGCGAACCTTGCCATATAAATTGCCAAGGCTTCTTTCCTTCCTAATTCAAAACTGATCATGCCTGTTAGACCGCCAGACACTTGCACGTGTACCAACAATTTGTATTGTTTTTCCTCCATGGATTACGCCATTGTTTCCAACCAATCAGACAGCGATATTTCCGTCATGTGATATGGTGTCCAGTGCAAGAGAAACGATTATTCGACATCAAAAACAGACCAACATGTCGGGATGTTATTATGATGGACGCCGAAGCTCACCAAAGATGATCATATGATTCCGGTGTAACAACGACCAGGTTAATGGCCTTCCTGCGCCTTTTTACGGGAGAGAACGCGCGAGGGGTGGTAGAAAAGGACGCAGGCCATCACATGGCCTGTTGCAAATTCATCCGTTCTTAAGCCGCTGTGACTTCAACAAGAGAGTAATTTTTACAGTGTCACGTTATTACCATTGGACATAATCTGCTTTAACATCCAAACAGTGGGCTTTTTCGTGACAGTATAGATGAGATGACATATCGGCTCCTCGTGGAAAATGTCAGGGTACTTGGCATAATAAGAGAGACAGTACATTGGCTATTTATAATAAAAAATAACACAAGGGGCTCTTGTGTTTTTGTCTATATTTCGTAAGCTAAAGTATTTCATAAACCATCAACTGTACTTAATGCCGCAGCTTGGTAAAATCGATGGACGGAGGGGTCATAAATTAACCCTATCGTTGTCGGATACGCTCGCTCCGGGGAAGACTCAGTTGCTAAATATGATATGTGACGTCATCGGCCGCCACAAGGATCCGGGAAACACTGAAGATCTCGGAGCAGCTTCGCAAGGAGAAAAGCTGGCTGTGAACTCGCTCTTTGACTTACTTACTTGACTCAGGCCTTTGGTTTGTTCCCTTGCTCTACCATGTACACGTCTTCGCCATCTAGGACGGTTTCAAGCATTTCGCTCAGCCGTTGGGAGTGACTCGCTCTTTATTCCTTACTTTAATAGTTACGGTCCTTAAACACTGTTGTTACGGACTTGCAGGGGTGACTCTTGTTGCAGCCACGAAGAATTTATGAAAGGCATAGCTTTTGTGGCATTTCCAAAGCCAGAAACCTTACGAGAGAAGTGTCTATCACTCCTATCAACTCCCCGAAAATTGCATATCTTTCAGATGTTATTTCATATTCTTGATATACCCATAAAAACCTATCAATTTATGTATAGATTCCGTATATGTAGTACTGTGCTGACTATACTTAAACTCCGCTCGACAACGCACTTACAACAATTTTGATGTGAGTTCCGCTGACTGCACTCCCCTGCGGAGCACACACGTTTTCAAGCTCTCAAGTTCCATCTTATCAAAGAACGATTATTTAAAAGTAGTATCGTCCGCATATCTGACATCAGTTGACATGTCATTCTTGAGATGGAAATCTTTCAGGTTTCGTAAGTTCATCCATAACAAACTCGAGGAAGAGATTGAACAGATCTGGTGAGAGTATAAAACCCGGTCTTACACCTTACTGTAACTGTGAACCATATATAAGGTAACAATTTTAAAAGCAAACAATGATTAAATAATGAAACTTTCACTAGTTGCTCCTTATTAACATGACTTGCAATTGAATCTGTGAAAGAACTGTATGGCACAATTTCGCTTCTCAAACGTTTGCGCAGGGCTTTATAGTTTCACGCGATTTATTCAAATTGTATGATAAATGGATACTGCGAGGGTTTGGAAGAATAATTGTACCAGGAGTTGTGATTGTTGCCGAAAAGAGTAACAATTGTAGGTTTGCATATGATACTGTTTTAATCGTTATCTCTGAAGAGTTTCAACAAATTGTCAACAAAATTTTTAGTGAGAGTGAGAAGAAAAAACTGTTCATCAACTGTAAGAAAAGTGGGAGTTTCGCTATTACAAGGTGGAGAGAGTGTATCTGCATAGTTATATGAAAATCCACTGACAGAATTCGAAGCTGGTTAATGGACTCGACCATGTGGGAAGCTGGATCGCTGTAAATGGAAGCTGTGACAAAGAAATCGTAAGAAGAAAACCCTTGACCTTGAAGATATCTTTCCGAAAATTCGCAGCTTTCTTTGCAATCTAATAACAGCCTTGCATTGAAGGCCAAGGGTTGAATAGCTTTTACAGTCGAGTCAATTTTGTTGTATGATTGTAAAAATTGAATAATTTCAAAGACTATGAAACAATGACTGGAAGAAAAGGAGGTGTTGTTTCTAAGGAGATTTTCAAGATATATTAGACATGTCATATCACAAAAGGGTCGGTGCAACTCAGAGCAGTCACTGGTAGTTGCTTTCTAACGAGAATCATGAAACTATGACTCGATTTTCTGGACAACTTTATAAGAACAGTGGGGGCTATCGTGGTTATTTTTTCTTTGAAGAGATTTAAAAAGAAATACAGATCTCTAAAGGGCTGCTTATCTATTGTGGATTGTCTAATTAGGATGGTCTAGTGTGGATGGTCTTGTGTAATGGTCTAGTGTAGGTGGTCTTGTGTAATGGTCTAGTGTGGATGGTCTTGTGTAATGGTCTAGTGTGGATGGTGTAGTGTAAGTTGTCTAGTGTGAGTGGTCTTGTGTACTGGTCTAGTGTGGGTGGTCTAGTGTGGATGGTTATAATGTATCAAGATTGACAGACTTGGATTCCAGGGTCGCTGGCGCTACTTGATATGGTACTAGTAGAAGAACAGAAGTAAGCAACTGTTGGAATTTCAATTGGCATTGCTTGGCATTACTTGGCATTCCATGATCTACGGTTTTACCATTTTTAAAAAATGGATAGAAATTCCTTTACTTAGGACAAATGAAAAAGAAAGAAGAAAATGCCTGGTATCTCTTTAGTGATGACTTACAAACTACTGACTATGCTTTATGGTTATGTGGAATAAAAGTAATCCATTGGAGAGAAGAGAACATGTATATGAGGCATGTGTCAAGTCAATGCTGTTGTACGGAGTGGAGACATGGGCGCTGATAGAGAGCATGAAGGAGATCTTGAGAAGTTTCGGCAGGAGGATGCTCAGATACATGGTTGGAGGCTCTTGGAGGGACAGGCTGAGTAGCGATGAAGTGGCTGGAAGATGTGGAATCAAGGAGCTGGACGCAGTGCTGTTTGGAAGAAGACTAAGGTGGTTTGGACATGTTCAGAGAAGATGTGCAGATGAGGTCATAGCAAGAATAAGACGTTTGGAGGTGCCTGGACGAAGACCTAAAGAACTGGATCAAGAATATGGAGGAGGACATGAAAAGGCTAAAGATCGGAAAAGAAATGTCATCAAGCAGAGATGAATGGACGTTCACTATCGTTCGTCTTACCTCGTCTGACCCCAAATAAAAGAAAGACGTAAATCGGAAAAAGTAAATAAGTAAGTGGCTATGATGCTTTGCTAAGCAAATATCACTAACAAGGTCAAAAATATGCATTAAAAACCATGTATGAAATGATAGCTACGTCAAGCAAGATGTTTTTAATTGATATCTTTTAAGAACGAACAAGCAAAAGATAAAAATGATGTTAGCATTTCTCTGTAACCAGTTCTGTAAACTTCGTTCGCTTCATCATTGCAGAAAGTTCTATCAATTTATCGTTAGACTGGTACCAGCTCTGTACTCTAGGAATACATGTCATAAGTGATCGTTTACGTCCTTTTACCATATGAAGAAGCCTATTTTAAGTGCATATCACACTGTGCTGTAGGTTAATTGTTCAATAAAGAAATGAGTATTTGATTACCAATTCGCAATTTTTAAGCAATTTTGTATTTAGAGTGTTTTGCAAAGTGGCCAAGGTGCTGCTCGAAGACGTTTGTACACGCCAAACATTTTATTTTTTACTGCGGGCCTGTTTGCTGCTTAAGCTATGTTTACACTTTTAATGTTGCCTTCAATTTTACTTCCAAAGTTGACCAAAAAAATAGTTAGATAAATTTTGAGAGTACAAACAAGCTTGCTGAATGCGTGAATAGCTCGTTGAATTCAACGTAGAACACGTTTTGCCAGATTTGTCATGTGCTAAGTCACCCAAGTCCTGGGATTAAGTCGCCTAAAATTCGCCCAAAGCCGTTTTAATGAAATTGATGTCGTTACGCTTACAACATTTGCAACTGCATGCCATAAAGCCTTATTAAGGACGGCTATCAGGCTAGTGGCACTGTTTGGTTAAAAATCTGGTCTTTTGTTTACTGATGTGCTGCTGGTCGCACCTCGGTGTACTATAAGCGCGACATGTGCCATTGGCGCCACCGGAAGCACAGAAATCCAAATGTATCAATATGCAATACTCTGATAATATGTATCGCCTTCTCTGTCAATTAGCAGCTGTTGTGGTGCCATGAGAATTTGATACACTGCAATGGGCTACTATTGATATTATAAAGTACATATTAAATGATTCTATCAATTTCGCAACAATAGACCAAAGGTCCCAACTTGGCAACAGTTGATTTTGGGTCGCCACAGAGAGTTGAAAGTCGCCCAATTGGCAACCTCTCTCCTAACCTGGCACCGAATCTCATATCTGACTTCGAATGATGGATTCGATTTCTAAAGATCGAACCATGCCACTGGACATGACGTGAGATCGAACTTTTCAGAAAGTGAGACGTACCCCTGTGTATCAGAATTACGGTCCATACCTATAGCGCAAACCTGTATTGCTAGGCTTGCAGGTGATCTTACATTTACTGGACCTGGTTTATGTGGCTGGTGTTTTCCCAGCTGGGATACTTTGGGATTTATGAAATTAACTTTAGTTGAGTATTGTGATGAATGTAACATCAAGTGCAATTTGGGGGCAATTTGTAACAGTAAAGTAGTAATTCTATACCTTTTTGCTTTTAGATAACTTAGAAAATAAATTGTTAGATGCCAAATCTGTTGTGCTGGAGTCTAGTGAAGAAAGTGGTGATTCATCATTGTCTGAATATCTTTTAACCTTGATAATCATCATGTAAGAAAAGAACGAAGTTTCCGGGCGTCATGATTCTTTCCTTGTTAAAATCACTTTCCTTGAGATAAAAAGTTCGTGGTAAGTAGTTACTAAATCCAATATTATGACTTGTTGCCAAATAATTTATTAAGGCATTTGGGTCTGACACTCACGCTCTGAAACTGTTTAACATGGCCTTCCCGCAACTAGATTTTGTGTTTGTTTTCCGTTCAGTTTTCACCCTAGAAACCCATCTCCCATTAGGAACGCACCCAAACTGGCTTCAGATCAAGTATTGTATACACATTTAAGTGCAAAAGTTGTATAGCTCTCTATTTAGGGCTGATAGTCCTTCGTATACCTACTCGTACTTGCGATCATCTGAGAATCGCTGCCTTAACAGGGAAACGTATCAGTAGCTCACAGTAACCCAGCAACACAATCTTCCCTTCTACAATACTATATTTTGTCTCACTATTCTTCTTATTTATTTGAAACTTCTATACATGAAATTCTGTTTACTTTTCATTTTGAATGTCTCTCTTATATTATTTTAGTTCGTTGTTTGTTTTAACTTCTGCTCTCTTACTTCTCACCTTCGATGGTAATTTTAGTACTATTGGCTTCACTTACGACCCCCTGCCCCTCAGAGCTTTAGTTTGTATCTTAGTAATTTTCCATCTTCTTAAAATAGTATTTACTTGTAAGTTTATCTGTTTTCTGTGTAGACGATGAAAATTACCAAAGAATTTGACATGTAGGTCTATTTGAAATAACTGTTAAACTATATGTAATTTTTTTCTGTTTCATCTTTTTATCAGAACAAGGTTTTATCCCGAGGTTTCTGTTTCTACTGTAGAGTTTAATTTGGAGATTTTGTCTCAAAAAATCAGACAAAACTTTACGATTTCTTGGCCACTTACAAACTTTTTCTACTGAAGGTACATGCAACTTATTCACTCTTATTTGTACGCAAGCCCGCAATTTTGATACATGATAAGCAACTGTGACTTTTGAAAGTTTGTTAAATTTTACCTACATGCCAAAGATGACTAGTAATTGTATTATGTTATTCTGTCGTTTCACAGATGATGCCCAGCTTAAAACAGGTAAACTTTTCAAGTACGTGTTCTATTCCAAATATAAGCAAAAGGCAACCATGGATCACTCTGAACAGCATCACACGGAAATAAGACTGGGCAGGATGTTGCAACATACTTCTGGAAAGACTTTTCCTAACGAGACACCATTGCTTAAGGCTCCGATGAGTGATAAACCTTAGCTATAGTATCGTCAGAAAGTTTTAGGCACGCATAATAGGCCATTTATCACCCTACCAGAAACTGACTTTCCTTTCAAAGATTGTAGGGGAAGAGGGGCTGCTATTGGAATCCCAGTGGCCAACGATCAAGACGCTAGCTACATGATAATAAGAAAAAAATCTGAGATAAATTCCGCACAGATTTATGCCGGGTAAAATTCTGATACATGAGTCCACGCCAAAAAGCCACGCCCCTTTTCATTTTCAAATTCGAGGAACGTTTACCTTCCCTTCTCATTTCAAATGAGCCGTCTGTTACAATCCTGGACAAATAGAAGTTAAACTTTTACTAAATTTCGTTGAAAATGGAACAAATCACCCAAGATACCTGCCACATGAAAGGGGTGTCCAGTGCTGGTATTATTTGATTTCTAGACCTCTCCGCTTTGCAACAGGGAGGCCTGACATGTAAGTACCCAAAATGCTCTTTTTCAAACTTAATGATATAAAGGGGGTTCGGGAAACCTGCATATTTCAATGTCCGACGTTGTAGCTCAATGATTGTAAGAAAAAAACCTGAACTAGAACAAAACGGAAATTATTGTCATTAGTTCAAGATATATAGACCAGCCAAGCTTTGAAAACATCAGAGTCGCCCATGAGCGCATTATCCCCAAGTGCTCTTCAAGAAGCGTGACTAGGGACAAGCAAACTATTTTATCACCTGGTCACCATAATTCAGTTGGTAGAGCAGCACGCGGGGATTGCGTGGGTCCCGTGTTCGAAAAGACTCGTTAACAGATGAAAATTGGGAAGTGATCTGCGAGAGTTTCTGTCAGCGAATTTGCATTGATAAGAAGAGATGACAGTGAAACATAGCTGATACTAATTCCTAATTGCATACGGTGGCCGTAATAACTGTGGATTTTATAGAGATACATGCTACGTACTGACCGAGAGAGGCTTCTATGCGAAAAGCTCAAGCTGTGATGCCTCCAAGATGCTGCTTCGAGGCATTGGCCTACTAGACGACTACAGGCCGACTAGTAAATACGAGTGACTCTGAAAAATTCCTGAAGTACACATATC
This sequence comes from Carybdea cf. marsupialis auct. non (Linnaeus, 1758), assembly GCA_010016065.2. Taxonomy (NCBI): domain Eukaryota; kingdom Metazoa; phylum Cnidaria; class Cubozoa; order Carybdeida; family Carybdeidae; genus Carybdea; species Carybdea cf. marsupialis auct. non (Linnaeus, 1758). The sequence goes on from JAAAKL020002049.1 coordinate 17,906, forward strand.
ACAGAAACATATGACAACCGATATTATTTAGTGTAGTGCTATGAGAGCCTTCTTTGCACTTTGTTATTAAGTCCTTCCGTAATGTGTAGATGTGTTTATTCCGTCATTACCCTTCTGTTGTAATCAGCGTTTCCTTTGTTGAGTGTTGCTTTGTTCGTATTTAATATATAAACGATTACTGTAGTATGGTTTGTATAGACGACTAAATGTAAAGCTGAATGCCAGCAGTTACAGAGAAATGTAATGGAATCGATATATGAATATGGACAGTCGAGATACATACTTGTATTGCCATCTTCGGATTTTATCCTAAAACTGGGAGCCTACTTTACAGTAGTTTCCTATAGCCTCTTTTCCTTGTAGACTATATGAAACTCGATTGGTGATGCGGATGAAAGAAACCGCGACTTCGACCAGCTGCTTCCACGCAATAAATTCAATTTAGTAGACTTGATTTTCTTGTCGATGTATTTTATTCTGATGCTTCGTATTAATACCAGGTGAAAATAATAGGTACATTGCGGTCCACAGCAATTTCCTTTTTAACAAATTAAACCCATTTGCACTCCTTTAAACCAGCTTCCTTGCATAAAGCAATACGCATTGTCTACCGAGGATAAAGATGACGTCATAAAAGTTGGACTACCGAAGAAAGTTGCGTAGTATGATAAGATAAAAAATGGTAGGCTAACATCTCTGTGCTTAAATCGTTTGCACTTTAGTGAGTGGAAGCTCCAGTTTATGGTTAACATTTTGTGTTGTAGCTCATATCAAAATAATGGCGTATCATGTTTTATGAAACATTGTCAGCTTTTCAAATGAAAGCAACAGCTGTATTTTTGCACCGTCATTTTAAACATGGGGAACATCTCTGCATTTTCATAGGGCAGTTTTAAATGTTCAAATGTTTCTTAGGAGTGTAGGTAAACTGAAAAGTAAGGGGACAATAAAAGGTAGAAGCTGACCGGGAATGGAATCGATAAGTTTTGTGGTAGGGTACTGTCACAAGTTCGGAATATATTTTGATTAGGTAATGAAATGAAACAAACGAAGAAACTATGTTATTTGATAGTTATATGAATAACTTCGTTGGGGAAAGTAAAAACAATGAAACAAGAGAATTATGGGTGCCACAACTGACAATGTGCTTGATACTGCTGTTGATATATGAAGATTCTTTTGAGAATGACATAAGCAATAGTCATCTCGAGAGGGAAAGTACTGAAATATTTTATAACTGCTGCTACATATAGGTAACAGGACATACACCTTCAACTTTAAACCTTTTTATCAGAAATTTAGAAAACTATTGATTTTGAACAATGAAAATATTCACCTTTTTAATTTTTCTTGTGAATACTTTATTTCAAGTAATATGGTCTTTTTATATTAGATTGTTGACATTGTAATGACGATGGCGACGATGATGATAATAATGATGATGATGACGATGATGCAGGTGATGATGACAATTACGATGATGCAGGTGATGACGATGTTAATAATGATGATGTTGTTGATGATGATAACAATGATGACAATAATGATAAGGATAATGATAATTATTATGATGACGATGATTGTTACTATCACGATGATGATTTTGGTAATAATAGGAATGATACCGTTCATCGGGATGATAATAATGATGCTAATGATGACGGTGGTATTAGTGGTTAGGATGGGGATGATAGTTGTGATGGCAATGTCGACAATAATATGAGTTATGATTATTATCAGTTTTTAATGGAGGCTGATCCTGATGATCATGGCTATTGTGGTGGTGATGTGTTTTCACTCCACTCACCTTCACTGAGACGCACCAGGGCTGTGTCTACATGGGTGGCATAAGAGACACAAGCCTTTTATTGACTTCACTGATGTCTTTTACGGATCTTGAAATCTGACACCAAAAAATGGAGACAACAAAACCATCAAGTCGTGCAATAGAGACAACCAAAACACTTGTTGGTAGACACAGAACAAATCCATCCAATATCAGGAATTGTTAGCAGTTGTCAGATATATTACCAGTAAAACATTGGAAGTGTAAGGGTGAGTTTAATAATGAAGAGAGTCTGACTTTTGGAGACGGGCTGGTATACCCTTACCTGATTAGTTCACGTAAAATTTTGCTATACACATAACTGTTTAAAATGACGAAAGGTCTAGTCGATTTGTATGAAAGCATGGTCAAATTTATGGGGTGGGAAATGTACTTCTGCAGAACTGTATAATTTTTGTGTTGGAATTCTTAACTTAGTTCTTTGAAAAGTTATCAGGTGACTAATGTGTCGGTTCAAGCTTTCTTCTGTAAATGTTCACTGTAAGAATATTTAAGTTTACACAACTGGATATCTCACCTCCCCAAAATTTGAAGGCCTTGGATTGTTTTGTATTGTTACGGTTCTCTTTTTCACTGATGTGACATGTGTTGTTCTAAACACATAAGCTGTTGGTGACGACTTTAAAGATGTGTCACCTTACAGTCTGAACACATCCATTGTTCATCCTGTTGAATGAATCGAGGTTGGAAATAAAGGAGTTTTTTAAAAGTAGGTTTGTTACTAGGGTGACAAAAACCTCTCTATCATTTCGATTTTCCTTATTCCTTTCTAAAGTTATAGATCGAATTAGTCCAAAATAGACCAGCAGCTTACAGTTGATGGGTATAGCATGACGACATAGCAAGTGTATATGTCAAGTTTTTCTTAGACATTATATCAATCGTTTGGTGAATAAAGACGATCTCACTACAGAACAATTTACTCACGTTTGGTTTGCAGACTTGATTCTTGAGACTTTGACGATAAATAGTATGTTGTGTCCAGTGTACGTAAAAGATGCCCGTCTGACTCTTTTACAGGAAAGTAATCTATTTATTTACAATGAATGGAACTAACTGATGTAATGAAAAGGAAAATTCCAATCTTACGACTGATGTCTTAGGTGGTCGGCCTTGACGATCCTGGGTATGATTGGTTGCTAGGTTTAGGAGGTTGAGTCACTACAGAGCTCCCCTCCTAGAGGACGAGGTAGAAGAGTGAGCGATAATAAGTAAGAAAGTGACGGGGGAAGTGTCCAAGAATAAATATGGCATGATATGTTCAAATCTAGTCAGAAGGCTCCATGTTCGAATTACGTCAGGGTCACTACTTGTATTGGCTTAAGGTAGGCATCGGTGTTATAAAATTTCGAAGGTGGAAAATCTTGGAACCACGGGGTCTCTAACCCACCACCCAAGTAGTTGTGCAGCGACGACACTTTTCCAATAAGCTACGGTCCCATACCGACTAGAGAGGGAATTTTGAGATGTCTATTATTTGGATATTGCGTCACTACACATGCTAGTATGATGACAATATTATTCAGGACAATCATGCACTTGCCATAGAATGGATGAATAGTTTCACACTAAGGTTTCCTTTTTTACCCTAGGTAGACCCAACCTGTGTAAATATTACTAATAGCAATGGCGCCTTGAGATAAAGGCGCTATGTTATGAACCATGAATACGTAGAGCTGTAGTCGTGAGACTGACCAGGCTACGAGCCCCATTCTAATATGAATTATGACATCATGTTTCATTTCATTTATGCATCACTAGGATGCTACAGATGACTCATATGTATATTACATCTATATTGCTAAATATTTTTTGACAGAAGGTATGTTGCTGCACTTATCTAGCAAAATATTCCTTCCGGGCAATCAAGATTTTTCACGTCAAGAATACTTTAACGTATTGATTGCAAATCATAAATCTATATCCCGAATGTCGTCTGTAAGGAGAAAAATAAATGTAATTAAAGATAAGAAATTAAAAATTTCCAAGAAGGGAGTGGTTGATACTAGATTTTAAAGTGTCAAGATGGTAAGCAGCGACAAGTAGTTTGAAGACAAAGAGTTCCAGTTCTTGGCAGTTCTAGGAAAGAAATTGTTAACATAGAAACTTCTGTTTATTTTAGGAATAGAAACAGAGCAGTCGTGCAGAGATTTAGCATACCGAGTGGACCTTGACCTGACGAGGGGACGAGGAATCAGCTCAGCCAAGTCAGAAGACCACTTACCAAAGTAGTACATGTAGAAAAGACGCAAAGATCTCTACGGTTAGGCAAAGGTTGATGTGCACAGGCCAGTTCAGAGACAACCGCATGAGAGATTGGTGTTTGGAGCAGGTCAAATTTGTTGAGATACAACGTTGGTGGACCAGCCCGAAGATGATAATAATTCACCATGCAGGCCTGATCACTACCCAATAAAGATATAATATAAAGTCTGATGACAGAAAGACCAAAGATCACCGAAGAGTCTCAGCCTTCCTTGAAACAGACATAGCTAGGTTAGATAAGAAAGGCCCCCATTCTAGCATTAAGTAAAAGAAATGTCAAAGAGCATCAATGACGACATCTCTCAAGAATAAGGGCATCCATTCAGGAGGTACCTTTAAAGGGTTCTGAGATCTGTCAAAAGATACTAGCTGAGTCTTTCTAGCATTGAAAGTCACTTACCATCTTCTATCAAAAGTTTACAACGGTGTTTAAGTTTGACATACGTTCTGCAGCCTTAATTTAAATGTAACCCCATTAAACATTTATATACAGTTATTCTGACGTATCATGTATAAGATGCCGTCCGGTCGTCAAGGCCTTTGATCTTGGTGAGATCATCCTTGTTTCGTCGAGTTCCCATATACGAAGAGAGGCTTCATTAGACAGTAGAGCTAGTATCGCTCGTTTTTTATCACAGAGAATTAAGAAGACATGTAAATATACGTATCCCCTTCTTAAATCTAGCCCCAAACACATTTCATTCCTTAAGAAAGACGACAAAATGTATAACTATGACAATTGATCAGAAGTGATTTTCCATTATAATAAATATGTGAATCAAGTGTGAATGAAATTTAGCATCATTGCTGAGGAATGAGGGGAGTCTGTTTGTTGTATTTGGCTTTGAGATGATAATGATGTAACTGAATAAGAATTATGCCGTTTTATGAATTAGGCAACCTACTCAGAAATTCTTAATTCTCCTCATAGAGGAGAAACACCTCATATTACCTCTTCTATTTCTTAAACATGTCTAATATTTTCAAATACTTTACGTCATATCGTATTCAATACAAAACGGTATTATCTGGTTTCCTCAGAGCAGCATCAGAGTCATAAATGTAAATTTAGTCGTGTTTTCACTTACTGTGGAGAATTGTTACCAGGCCCTTTGATCTACTTATTGTTCGCGGTAAGGGTGTATAATTAGTTTTTTCCTTTCCAACTTGAGTATCTCCCCTTGCGATTTAGGCATGATTGCGAGAAAAAACCAACGTACTTTTTAGTGTCTATAAATCTTGGTCAAGGCACTAATTTGTGAAGAAAGCTTCGAGAAAATAGGCTTGAGATTGTGCAAAACATAACTTTATTACTATAACGTCTCTGGCTAAGAAATGTAGCGGATAGGCGCACAAACAGACACACACTTTTATCGATCAAAATCATCCATTACTTTGAAAAAGACTGTTGGTATTTGCAGGGTGCGGGTGTTATTCCAAAGACAAGACACATAATTCATCAGTGCGGGGCATTTTCAAAGTTAAAATTGTTATAAACCCACAGTACGAATTCTCCAGGTAGTGTTTAAAACTTGTAATATGTACTGTAGACGTAAACTACCTAGATTAACCTCTTTTAAAATCTGAGAACTTACTCTATAAAATATGGTGGCCCATAATCCCCGTTTTCTATCGTCCTGATGCAAAATTATTTAGTGTTGAGCAGATGACAATTATGAATAAATAAGTACCTTGACTTTTTAAGGTATTGGACAACTTCCAAACCAGGGTTCTGGTGTATTAAGAGAATACAGAAAGAGAGCGAAGTATGCAGTTGCTGCCATGACCATCTCGAAATTTAATGCAGCAGACAAGGAAAGATCTTATTAATGAGATTTATGAACGCAGATATAGAGATGGTGCTAAATCTGACCCTTCCGCTTCATAGAATGGGCCCTCGTAGCGAGCAATTGTATGTAGGAAGGTTTACGCCAACCCCATTTATAGATTATGGCTCCGAGTGCCATTTATCCTGATAAATGATGAAACGGATTGATTCTTCTTAAACAACCCCTCTGCAACGGTACTTTTGCATATTGAACCCAAACTACTGCAATGCTTCGTTTGTTGTCAACAGTTCTGAAATTTCGTTTGTATCATATCGGCAGTTTTGATAGCGTTGCACATGCTCCAACGTTTGATTGTTTCGACTCGACGACTCTCAATGCACTTTACAATACATTTTCTTTTAAATATCAATAAGCTAAGACCCTGTTTCCATGGGTACAGATCGGCCTTTTGGATCTGCTATCCGTGCAGAGTCATTGGCACATAATGTTTACATTTTAACGTTTAACATTAAATTTAAAATTTCGAATTACAACAAAAAGAGGTACTGGTCTGTCTCCGTACAGCGCTGTGGGCCCAAGTGGTTCCGATCCTGTTTACACACCCTAGAAACGTGATTTGATCCATTTGGATATGTACCCGTTTTGATCTGATCCCTTATTAACAGGGTCCAAGTATGGCGTTTCGTATGTCTTTAAATCAGAGTTGGGTTTTTTACGTTTAGGTTATGACAGTAGATGCCTGTGTAGGCCCCTGTTCGTTCGATTTTTGCTCTGATACTTTTTGCACTTGGTTTTTCCTAGGGAGTACTGAATTGCGATGTTCACAATATCCTTCAAGCCAGCTCTTTGATTTCATTCTGACCCTTCTCAATATGACCAACTTTGATGTTAAAAAACACTAAAGTGGGCTTTTTATCAATTTAATCTCTCATAATACGTTTCCCGTTAATTGATAACATCACACAGCCATTAGCCAAGTACAAAACACTTGTGTTCATCTCTTGTAGTCCCTCTGCTGTTCCATTCCACTTTGAATAGCTAACGGATCTCGTTAAAACAAATGATGAAAACCACAGTTTTGTCACCACAATTATTTTCCAGCCTTCCTATGAAACAAGGCAACCCTTGCACTGCAGAGGGAAATCATATATTCTGATCGAGAATAAAATAAAGGCCGAACCTCACTTTCGAAGTGTTAAATATTTTTTGATCCAGCGCTTAAAGCCTTGCTTCCATGTAGCCGACGTCCAATGGAAGACGTGTAATGTCCGTTATCTACATATGAGATTCCCCCGCATATTTGCGCCGTGAGTCATATGTGCTTCCAGATTTAAAACGAGGCAAATTGCCCGCCTTTCTTCGCTATAACGAAAGGGCTTCGCAAACAGCGAAGTTTTATCAAGTAAAATAATGTTGATTTTTAACAAACCAAAGCGACTTGATGTTCTATTTTGAGAAAATATAAACCGAAAAAAGTGATGTCATCTCAATTTGTTCTTTAAAGGCCAGTTCTTGGCTCCCTATGCTTTTAGATTCCTCCTCATCAATTCCATTATCTTTTATTGAATGGAATGGCCACTTCTACAACCCAACCTACCCTTGCTTTATCAAATAAAAAAACACAAGGAAAGGAAAACAGAAATTTCCTACGCATTTGATGGCACGCATCCAATCAAAGGAGTTCTCTCACAATACAAACGCTAACAAGAGGTAGTCTTTCGCGTTGACATTTCTGATGTCTTTATTGTACAAGGAGATTAGATGTACGTAAGCAGAATTGTTCAATAATTCAAAAGAGACAAGGTAACGTCATTCTGGTTCTCAATTGTCAACGCAACGAAGATGATACATTTTGGCTGCAACCTGTTTGAAAGACCTTTCATGCCATTCATTGAAAGGAAATAGTACGATCTGTGTCTTGTCTTAAGAGTGAAGTGGATATTGGTGAAGTTTATTCCTGCGTCACCTGCTTCTCCTTCAATATTCACTAAAAGCAATTTTGAGATTGTTTAAGAGAGATGTGTAAAATGCTCAGATTATGTAGATGGGCAGGAGAACATAAACGACTGCGGCAAAGGTTTATCTAGACGTACAATGCAACTTGAATCAGTTAGTTGCTTTACCGATAAAAAATACATCAAGTTTTAAAGTAAAAATTTAAGTAAAAGTCACAATTTTGTAATGGTCTTCATAAAGTTAAAGTTTGATGTGTACATCTTTGCCATGTATTTCTTTCCACCAGCAATCGTAATATTAGGACATCAAACCTCACCGTTAGAAGTAAGATCAAAGGTTTGATGACTGTTAAATCTTTATGTATTTATTAGTTGTCACTGATCATAAATGCTAGTTTCATTGTAATCATAATGTTCCTATTTTAGACAGGCGTTGCCTCCAGTTATAACCATATTCAGCACACATTTACAACCCTTTGTATCGTACACCCCTCAAAAATTGGAGATACCTGCCAAAGCTAAACACCAGATGAATACAAGCCCAGTAAAATGTCCTCTCTAATTTTACACCAACTCTTTGCGATGGAGTTACAGTATATTCTGTAGAAATCAACATTGAAAGATTGTTCCATCTCAGAGATTTGATAATATCTTATATTCTTATTGATGATTACACATTATTATATAAATGTTACTTTGTTAAGCCATTAATTACAGCCCAGTGATTATGTCTGTCTGTCTGTCTGTCTGTCTGTATGCCTGTCTGTCTGTGTGCCTGTCTGTCTCTATGTCTGTCTGTATGTATGTAAGTCTGTTTCCATGTATGTGCTACTAAGCAGTGGTAAAAAGTGCTTAGTATTATTAGGCTCTACCTTGTTGTTTCAATCACTCTAGCAACGGTATCAATATTTGTTGGTATGCATGCATGTATGTATGTATGTATGTACGTATGTATGTATGTGTGTGTGTATTGATGTACCTAAGGTTGAAGCAAATGATAAAAATATCTATTCCTACTTACGTTTTGTTTCTCTAATTATCAGGTCACTCCTACTACCAGATTCTCTACCTTCACCTTATAATCACTCTAGTCTCTGTATGGAGGACTTTGATATCGAATGCCAGTTCTAACGAATTTATTAACTATGTAAGCATCTATGAATGCATATATGTATTTATGTTTTGTCTGTCTGTCTGTCTGTCTGTATGTATGTAAGTATCTTTGCAAATATATGTGTATGTATGTATGGATGGATGGATGGATGGATGGATGGATGTGTCTTTGACTAACTTCGGTGGAGATTTCTATGTCTGACTAGCCCTATTTATGGAGAGCAGTGCTCTTCCTGTGCATTAAGAAGGTGCTAGAAAAGGTACGCTATAAAATTGCCCGTCTTATTGACACTAGTTTACTGTGGCTAAAGGTGATCTATCTTAGCAGGTGCAAAAATAACGTAAAAGAAGATGACAGATTTAAGAAAAAATTGGTTAAACTCAAACTCTGTTGCTGGAATGTAAGAACTTGCTTGGATCGTGTAACATCTTATCGGCAAGAACGTAGAAAATCCGTAGTGACAAAACAACTGCAGAGATTGGATATAGATATTGCAGCTCTATTAGATACATGTCTTTTTTGAGGAGGATCTGCTTGCTAAAGTATCGTCAGGTTTCACAATCTTCTGGGTAAAAAGGCGAAAGATGAGCGTCGTGACGGTTGTGTTGGTTTCGCTATGAGAACATCTCTGGTTCCCCATTTAGAGTATCCTGCAAGGAGTGGCGGTTTTGAAGGGTTCGGGGCCCTGAGCCGAAAAAGTTTGCGGCGCCCTATGATGTCATGCATTGCAAGGAAGTTCGGACATGATCGTACTGCGGAAGTTTCGGAGGCATTTTATTGATTATTCCAGTGGATACAGTTTCCAGTTGTCACTTACTTCCATGAGATTGATATGGGCAGTTAGACACATAATTTTTTCTTAGTAT
>JAAAKL020002050.1:0-27730 GCA_010016065.2 Carybdea cf. marsupialis auct. non (Linnaeus, 1758)
CAATCTGTCAAAGTCCTATCTGGTAAGTGTCTAAGTCTTGGAAGAATACACTCTGCTGACACATGCATTGAAATTCTAGCCACTTTCCAATAACTTCTGCTGGTTAGCATTGGCAAGGTTGTACAGAGTTCACATTTTCTATGTGCTTACTATGTTGGCAGTGGCAGCATTAGGGCAGCCTCCACTTCTACCTACCATATTACAAAAGGTACCAGGAGGTACACAATATGCTATTCAAAAGCTTTGCTGAACTAAGGTTTACGTAAAGGTAGCTGAGTATTTTTGTGCAATGTACAGATGTAGCTTGGGTCTTCTTTCAGGACTTCATGGATGGCAGACATTAATATAACCACTTTCTGCATACAGAGCAGTAGATGGAATTTCTGTCCACACCCTCTTTATTTACTCCACATGAGTACTTTTTCATGGGTCCGTCATGTGTATTTACTGGCCATTATCTTAGTGTTTTCAATATGCAATATTTTGAGACCATGTGTCTCTGGGCACATTTCCAGGTGCAAAATATAATATCAAGCTCTTGACGTTTTGCTGCATCAATTAAAAATCGCCTGCATACAATAATTGTCAGGTTAGTCTAGTCCTTCAGGATCTATGTAGTGTCTTTATTTGGTAGAGCTGTGGTGTGCACCAGAGTTTATAGGGGAAGTTTAAGCTGTAACACCCATTTACTTGCATTAAGGACCTGCCATGTGCATGCATACAATCAAGTGTAGAAATGATCCATTACACAATCTGGAACTCTTATGTAACCCACTATCAAATCTTCATGGTTTATAAAAGCAAAGTATGTGTCCCCTGTTTCAGTATTGTTGGAGTATTAAAATGTCATCTGCTATTCCGCACTCAGGTTTGAATCCAAATTTCATATGTTAATGCCAATCTGATCTCTGATAATTTGGACAACAAATCCTTTAAGGATTTTTAACATTTGGTCAGTGAGTTTCAAGCCACACTGATGCTCTATCAAGGACACACTATTACTTTTAAGCCTGGGGTTTGGTCAACACTCGAAAAGAGGGCCCCAAAAATATCACAAAGATAAATGTCAACTATAAGTCAATTGCTTTTAAGCCTGGGGTTTGGTCAACACTCGACAAGAGGGCCCCAAAAATATTACAAAGTTAGATGTCAACTAGTAATCTTTTGCACATACATTGTAAAAAGGAGTAGACCAATTGCACTTTGGCATTATCCACATTCCCAGCTTTTTAAGCCTGGGGTTTGGTCAAGGTCTGATATAACACATGGCTGATTGTGTATTACAAATCTGCAACAGTTGTGTTTCCTGTGCAATATATATGTGTTGAAAGCTAGGTTCACTGAAAAGAATTTCTCAAAATACCAGTATAGTGTTAAACCCTCAAATTTAAGGGGGCCTGAAAATGGCTGTCTTCTGAAATGGGAAACCTGGTTAATTTCGAAATTGTATGAGGGGCTTAATGTTCTCAAGGAGCAGGAGCTTTGAAATAGTTGAATAAAAGGTTTGTCAGATGATCCAATGGTTCATCACAGATCCAATTAGAAATGAGGATTCCATATTTGTGGAGCAAAGGTATGAGTTACAAATAATGTCAAATACCTTAAGGTGCTGACTTTCAATTGAAATTGCTTCTCTTTTAAAGTATAGGTAAAATAATTGAAGTTCCCTCTCATTCAGACTTTTTATAACTTTACAAGCTTTCACAAGGTAATAAAATATTTTGATTTAAAGAGCACAGTCAGTAAATTTCACTCATATCAATGGGAGTACCATCTTTTTGCCAATCTATCAAAAGCCTTGTGACAGCTTGACATTATCATGGAGAAGTGAGTATTTGAAGGGATGCCAGAAAAATGGAAGATCTTTAGTATCGTTTCTAATCCGAGCATATCAAATCCCTGCTTTTCATTTGTACATTGAAAATATAAGAAGTGTCATTGTGCAAACGAATAAAGATGATCTCGTAAAGGAAAATGTAATAAACATAGTCTGTGTTAACTCCATCGAGAAGGTCACAATGTCAATATTTGAGTCAATATATAAATCATAAAGAGTAAAGCCCTTACAGTAACCTATTTTAAAGGTCTTCGTATGTATAAACTACAGTTTCATAGTTAAGAGGTGACTGCCTCAAGTAGTCTTATCAGTGTATTTCTTGCCATCCAAACCTGCCTAAACCTGCCTCTATCTGCATGGCACTGCATTTATTCTGGTTTCACTATGAACAGACAATCATACCATTAGCCAAAAATGCAGTAAGTGGTATCAAGATCATGCATTTATCTGTTGTAATTGAATGTGTACTTATTTTATAATGATCATCATTTTTTTAGACATCACTACTGGAAGTGGAGAGGAAGTACAAACTAAAAGCAGTAACAAACGTGGTGTGTTTATCAAAGACTATGAAAGACAGCGACTTTTGGAGAAAGGAGAGTAAGTTCATTGAACGTTTTTGTGTAGAATTCAAGGCCCATTTTAGACATCAAACTGCTGTTAAATATGATTTTCAATGCTGTTTTAGATTATCTAACACAGGTCTGAGAGGTGTAAGATCAAAGATTGAAGATTGATTTGTGCTAAGTTAAATTACATCTAAGGCTGTTATAAATGCTACAAATTTGTGAGGCCAATTCACAGTTGGTATGATGTACAGTCTATTGTTCATGATCTTGATTTCACAGTTGTTGATCACAGCACGGCCCAGGCCAATTTTAAGGAAGTCAATGACATTTCAACAGATTTACTCCTGATGTTTGATGTCGTGGCATTGCCTCAAGGGTTTTAAAATGGCTACGCAGAAGTTGCTATGCAAAGTATGGCTTTCACCAAAGCAGAAACTCCAATGCTGATAGGAGCATCTTTTCCGTACATGCTGTAGGCATATCAAATAGTAGTGCTGTCGGGTTTATTTACAATTTTAGTTGACTCTAGGACCTAGGTGACTGCTTATTTCCCATTTTCAAGTAAGGCCTTGAGATTCATTGATTTCCAAAACAGTGTTTTATGCTCCAAAATTGTCGAGCATGTTGTGGAGGCTAGTTACATGTATGACAAACCTTGGGTTAGTCAGGTGATTCAGTCATCCTTGAATCGGCATGACAAATTGTAGTAAGTAAATCAGTCTTTTACTTATCCTTACATTGACTATTAGCATCTCTAGCACTGCTGATGCCTCTTTTAACACCGGAAGTTTAAGAGTATCACTAGCAACAATAATGGTGGTGTAAAATATTCCATTATTTGTGATGTAAGGTAATTAAGACTTTTAAGGAAAGGAGTATAGGTGTAATGCAAACGGGCATGAATTAAATATAACTTCACTACAATTTGACAAGATGTGATGATTGGCATTTCTGTTAAAATTACATAGTATAAGATTGAATAAAATTTAACTCAACATGTATTGGATGTCTTAAGTAACCTTAAGAAATCATGATAGTCATCATCACCAGTCTTATCCATGTCACCAACATGAGAATTGTCATAAAAATGACACCTTTATAGCATTGCAAAGTTGTCCTTTATGTTAACTAAAGGTAATCAATAATTTTAAAAATTGATGGACATTGGTGTAAATCTGAGGGGAACAATTTTTCCTCAGTAAGACAGAACAGTTTTATTTGAATTACTAATCTCATGATACTGAGGCTCCATCATCGGGGTGCACAGTGGCAAATATGTCCCTTGCAACCGGTTTTAAGCTAGCTACCTCCCTATTTTGATTCCTAGTTTTGCTTATTGGTGGCAAATAGAGGTAATGATGTGCATGTAAAGTGTTTATATGTATTCAAAGTAGTAAATGTATGAATTATGTAGAATTCTATTTTGTGTAAGGGCAAGGCCTCTTCCATTTAGGTGAAACTAGAAAGGTGCAGCTATCATATTCATCAATTTTTTACATATTAAAAAGAGTTAGTGCCGTAAATTTCTTGATGTCGGATAATATAATTTTATGGTGTCACTACCTTCCTAAACTCACATCTAACTGTTTTTTGTCAATCTCCATCAGGAAGGCATTCATCAGTGACTCTGAAGAAGACTCGGATCAGGAAAAGGTTTGTGTAACATTCTTCTGTATTATTGTTTAGGATAATTTTATCAATCAATCAAGAAATGGATGCAGATTACAGGATATTGTCCCCATCATGATTGTATTTCCTGTCGTGAAGTAACTCCTCTAAAGGTGCTTCAGCCACGTGTTTGAGAACTTGTTCTGGCAGTTGCATAAGTTCTGTGTGATTCTCTATTGCCTGCTTTAATTGAGTCATGTCAATACCAATACCTGGTGATAATTTCTCCAAGGGCCATGATAACTATCACATGCACAGAACAGAAATTGTATCCGAAGAGAACCATTCCCAAGGTGGGTTACATTAGCACTGTACTTCAGGTGTCGCTTTACACAGAACTCGTTCAATCATACAGTATTTGTTATCTGTCAGCTGCACGTTACTATAAAAGACAATATAGAGAAGTGGAGACAGGAAAAATAGGGAACTTTCCACTTAATTAAAAAATGAAAAGACAGTGGCATATCAGGGTCAACAATGATGATGATGATCGGGATGATCGTGACGATAGTGACGATTTGAATGAAGAAATACATTCCCACAGAAATATAAAGTAGAGAGACATCTAAAGAATGCACAAGGCTAAGATAGTCGTGTGGTAAATACAAATTCCTTTCGTGTGCAGAGATCAGGGTGCAATTGCTTAATAAATGCGGCCTCTAAAATTCAATGATGTAAAAATGAACCTAGCACGTGTTAAAACCGAGAAACAAGAATCGTTGTAATTATCATCGCAGGAACTATTCAAAATAAAGTGTCTGCCGATGGCTGAATTCGTATCGATATTACGATCCGAGCTTTGCCTACAGGAACGTAAAGGCTGTGCACGCAAAGGGCGTGATTTATGTCTTATCGCTGAGGGTACATGTTGAGTGATGGGCTCACTCGGCCTTTGAGACGTGCGACCGACATATCTCGGACCACAACAGCATTGAAAATTATAAACTGTATTGCTAAATGCGGTAGGAAAGTGTGAGGTCATGATTTTTTAATTTCTTAAACACTTTTTAATTAAGGGGACAAACTCAATTTTCATGTTACCCTATTAGTAAGAACTGGCCAAAATTGAGAGTGATGCCATTTTCAAACACGGAGATATCAGGTTTCAAAGTTTTGAATCTCTCTAACAAAACCCTATTGTTTAATGCTGGTTCCTAACTTAGGGATTCAAGGAATATCAACAAAGTTTTGACTAGAGATTTTAAAAATTCAAACTTCTCTAGTTTAAACACTATATGCACTAAAGACGTGCTACTTTGGGAAACAGCCTATTCCAAGTTTGCGTTTTGATATCTGGAGTCAGATTGTACTATTTCTAAAACTTTGATTTGTGACGTCATCACTTTCCCACCGCATTACTCTGCAGTGTGTTATTCCCATAAAGGCTTAGCTTTTGCCTCGCTTTAAAACCACGAACTCAATATTCGGAAGCTGTTTTCTGTTATCTGTTTTCGTGTCATAATTGCAGTTACTCACACAAAATTGTTTAATCTCAGCTAAAACAGAATTTACTGATAGAGGTATTTGTAGCTTTTCTGTAGAGGATTGACCACAGTATGGTACATAGCCAGTTAAAATACAACTTTAAGAAGACAAGACTCCTCCCTCTACTCCTCTGGTAAAGCCCCTCTTAAACCCGCTCATTATTTGAAGACCCTTTAAAATATCGCGTGCATTTTTAATAACAATTTTAAGTCCTACCAGCAGCGATATTTTTTTACATTTGCAATATATTCAGTGGCTTTCAGCTTGGAACATGCAAATTTTTACCTTGTAGAACCGCTATAATCCCTTTAAAATGAAAGATAAGCGATAAGATGATCGATTTAGGAACCATTCAAAAATTACATTCGTCCGGAGAAAGGGGGTACCGTTTTGCATTTATTTCTTTTATAGTAACAACCGATTATCGTAAAGGCCATTAGCCATTCGTTAGCATTTGAAAGTGAACAAGTTTATGTCTCTGTTGCTATTGATTTTACAGGGATTGAAGAAGTTTGCCTAAATAATTTTATAGAACAGTGATATAAAAAATGCGCCTGAGGTTTAGTTTCTTCCCTAGTTTCTTCACAGTATGGTATACTTTCGCCAAAAGCTTCCGTTAGTTTTCTTGTTTTCCGTCTTCTTTTTCTTTTTGTCGCAGATGCCTATTTGCCTTCTGGAGAGGGAGTCGAGATGAAGCACACTTCGCAAAGTGGAAGGAGGAAATGGTCAAGAATGAGCGACTATATTTATATTGCCCCTTTACTTGTCATTTTGAGAGAAAGACGTGGAAGGAGAAGGTAACCCTAGTTGCTTGTTAGAAGAGTAAACTTCATGCAACTGGCCCAAGAACAATTAGTGCAACTATGAAAATTGATATCGGATTCGTTTTATAACTCGTACAATGTTAAGAAAACCACCGATCCGGTATTAAAATACGCGTAGTAATAAACACCTGCACACCTGCAAACGTTTTATTGTACGAATTTTCCTGGCATTTGTATTTCCTTTGCTAATGGTGTATTCATAACATGTTTTCAGTATCTAAAGTTTTAATAATTCAGAAGACAGTCGAAAATCTGAAATCGAAGTGGTTAACAGTAAACGATAATATAAAATCTAATTGGCTAGCAGTACGGACGTAAACCAAAACATGGGTAAAACAAACAGACGTCTAAAGAACAAATTTATTTTCTCATGAGAACCATTACGTCATAAATACATAAGCTGGAAGGATCAAACAGCCGAAAATCTAAAACCTAATTGGCTAACAGTACGGACTTAAATAAAAATGACGTTTTCGTTTACGTACGTACTGTTAATCGATCAGATTTTAGACTTTCGTTCACCGTTAGACAATTCAGATAATCTTCAACTTTTTCAGAATGTGTAAAACGTAATGAGTTAGTCCACCAAAAGAAAATTGGTAAAGACATGTAGATTGCGAACAAATTTTCAACTGCCTCCTTCCTTCGGAGTTTGCTTAAATATCTCGTTAAATATGTTAAATTGCATTTTGTATACTTTAATTTGATATGAAAAATTGATAATTTACCGGTCTAAAAAATGTGCAGGGGTCGAAAAAATGTGGGCTTCCGGTGAATAAAAAAAATCAAATATTGAATAATAATTGTTATTCTGTATTTCACGTAAAATTTGATGTCGATACATTCCAAATCAAAATATATCACGCAGATATCTATTGCTTTGCCATTCATTATGGAAAGAGATTCTGTTAGTAATCCAGATATGAATTAAACGGGAGGTGTAGCAGCTTCCTAGAATAGTCATCCTGTTACAGTTACCTAAATTAGACTCTTTTTAAGATGCTAAATCCCACCGAAAAGAAGTTACAATATAATTATTGAATATTGTCAAGGCATTTGGTCATGCACTGAATGAATTTGCTAGAGTGAAATCGTGTACTTTTGAAATGTGGCCGATTTCAATATCAGAACAACTTAAGACGCAAAGTCAAGTGGAAAGTAACAGTGTAATACAATGGGTCAGAAAGAAGCAAAGTCAAGTGGGAAGGAACAATGTAATACGATGGGTCAGAAAGAAGCAAAGTCAAGTGGGAAGGAACAATGTAATACGATGGGTCAGAAAGAAGCAACGTTAAGTGGAAAGAAACAATGTAATACGATGAGTCGGAAAGAAGCAAAGTCAAGTGGGACGCAATAGTGTAATACGATGGATAATTTCAATGCTAGATAGACTCAGCTAGTATCTTTTCACAGAACTCAGAACCCATTAAAAGTGCCTCCCAGTATGGATGGCCATGCTCTTGAAGCTGCCTTCGTTGAAGCTTCTTGGCATTTCTTTTACTTCTAGGTTTGAATGGGGCCATTGCCACACTAACCTAGCTAAGTATGGCTCAATGAAGGTTGGAGATCTTTTGCGATCTATGAACTTCCCCTCACCTGACGTTATAATATATCTTTATAAGGTAATGACCAGGCCTTGCATAGAGTATTTCTTTCATTCTTTGGGCTGGTGCACCAACGCGCTATTTCAATATATTTGAACGCCTCAAGAAAAACAATCTCCCGTGCAGTTGGCCCTGAACTGGCCTCCACACTACAACCTCTAGATACAGATGTTGCGTCTTTAAGTCTTTTCTACAGGTACTACTTTGGCCAGAGTTCCTCTGAGTTGGTTTCTCTTCCACTCATCAGGTCAAGGTCCACTCGGTATGCTGAATCTCTGCACGGCTGTTCTGTTTGCATTCCTAAAACAAACATAAGTTTCTATGGTAACAGTTTTTTCCCTAGGACTGCCAAAATCTCTGTCTTCAGACTGCCTTCCTCTTACCTACTATTTTGACACTATTAAATACATTGACAACCGCCACGTTATTGGAAATGTTTAATTTCTTGTTTGTAATACATTTTTCTGGATCTCAGCAAGAGCTGGAATGGAACTTGGTTGAGAAGTGGCGCCATGCCGATTTTGCGTTTGTGCGTTTTTTATTCCTAAATTAACATCCTGGGTAAACATGTTTCTTATAGAGCAAAATGGGTGCAACGGAACATGATCAACAAGGCTCAAATCAAACACTTTTTCATTCCTCTAAGCATTTCAAAACTTATGCTTTGAAATTCTCTCTTCTCATCACAATAATCTTTCTAGAAAAGCTTTTAAGGTACTCCTGGCAGTACAGCGTCTTATTTATACAAAGCATATTTTCCTGAAAATATTTTCCGTGACTACCTAAGAAAACTTAAAACACATTTGAGGATCACCTCAGATCCTTTGGTTCTTAATGAAATCAACGTGAAGATATTCAACTTACAACAACAACATAGATATTGAAAGGCAAATGAGCAATACAATATCGTCAATTTTGATAGATATTTAAAAAATCAAACATGGCAAGGTCGTGAATTGTGTGTATCAAAATGTGCCTTTGAGGGGTTCATCCTTTGACGTCATTGGAGGTGCTTCTACGGTCATTCCATGAAGAAGATACCCTCCTTTACCCGGTGATTTCACTTGAGGGTGTGTGCGCCCTGGTAGTGACTGAATCTTACGAAACCATGTAGTACTCAGCACAAAGTTAACAGCAACTTGCAAATTTCTAAGGTGGACATAGCATTCCATAAGAGGCTCCTTGTACTGGCAATAAACAACAAAAGGTCGCGACGGTGGTAAAAATTTAAGCAAAGTCAACAGTGAATCTTTGGGGTTATATCTAGACGCTATTATTAGGGAATCAAAATTCCTTTCTTTTAGAAGTTCAATTGCTTTTGACTCTTCTCTGGCCCTCTCTTCCCTCTGTCGTTTCAGCTTTGGGGGGATCTCGTCATCAGTGTTTCCCGACTTCATATCCGATTTACGTTTCAGTCCTTTATTATTCTGCTCTTGGTTTTGTGCTTCGATCTGAGAGGTATATTGTAAGACATTGCTACTTTCCGATTGCGGTAACAGCAAGGTGTCAGAACTACTTCTTTCTTTGGTACTAATTCCCCCATCTTCCAACTTTATCTCTGGTAACACACTAGTAGCGGAACAGTCCATTGCGTTCTGAACATTATCAACATCCTTTGAATTACTCTCTTCTGTCCTTCCGCTTTTACAGGTGTGCGCTTGCATCCAATTGCAGAAACTCTCAGAGCTCTCTGGTTGTTCCAAATAAATGACCTTTTCCAGTGAGTATCCATGCAGAACCCGTTCCTTTAAGTCATCGCCATAATTAAAATCGTCGAGGAGAGTTCGAACTGGGTATGCACCGGGGTACAATTGCACCACATGACCCTCTGAGCCCAACCTCTCCATGACAGCTCCAGTTATGAAGGATTGGGTTGACTCAAACACAAGAACTTTTGTCCCTGACCTAACATTAGCCCATGCTAACATCTGGCCTAATGTATGCACTTGCAAGCCCATCGACTTTGGGTACTGCTCATTAGCGAGAAGTTGGCAGATTACACGAGCTGTAGGATACTCAGCCACAAAGTGTGGAATGTGTCTAAAAAAAGACAAAAAACAAAACAAATAAGGTTACTCAGAGAAATTCCTTACGTCCTCAGAGTAAGACCTTACTCCACTTGCCAATATACCTGCAATCTTAATGTAATAAGAGTTGTTACAACAAGCGGCAGACAATCCGGCTATCACATTCGGTGTTTATGATCATATATCTACGTTTAAGGGGGTGTGCTACTTGATCAGTGAATAAATTTCAAAGTACGAAATTCAACCGAAAATAAAACAGGCCTCTGGGGTGTGATTGGGGTGCCAATACAAGGTCAGGCAAGCGTTTTTCTAAAATATTAGACGAGCTGAAAGGAAACACGAGCCTTAACATGCTATGGACGATTCATTTATTGCGGTTGAAATGTTGCCAAAGGTGGCAAATCAATGGCGCAGGGTGAGTAAGTTGAAAGCAGCAAATTTGAATCGGAAGACGGCATGGCAAACCCTCAACATCACAACAAAACCCAAACTAGTCGAGAAGTTTTGCGTGCTCACGCTGTTGATATATTTTCAGTTTTTAAGCATCTTAGTGTAAGGCAGACTACCAAAAGTGATCGTTCGAGCTAAATTCCCCTGAAATTTTTGCCCTTGAATGATAATATTGATGCTATTTTACGAATCAGATCCCTACATTGGTGTCCTAGTCAGATCACATATCAAGAGCGTATCGATCCAGAGCTAATAAATCGTATTTGAAAACTACTGATCGATATGAATCTCAGAATCTGTTAATAATCCCAAAAGTAAAGGCAACCAAATCTATGTTTCTTTTACTGTAAAACATAATTGCCTTGGCAGATATCTCAATACCCAATTGCAACAAATTCTGCATGATTTTACGCACATTCACCTCCAAACTGATCCGCCTAAATAGATTTGACTCGCAACCAGTCAAAAATATAAGCTCATCATAACCTCCTGAGCTAACGATGACTTACCACATCGCATGGGGCTAGTTTAACAGATGGACACCCAAAATGACTAGTTGTCTATCGAAAGAGTGACAAAGAAGGATGGAAGGTTACAGACAAGAGGGAGAGCCAATCACACATGAAACACATCACCAAGACCAATGACATTCTATTTGCAAATAGAATGTCATTGACCAAGACTGACTGCCCAAACCGACCGTATGTAAACCCCTTCGGTTGAAAGCCAATCTTTTCCTGTTTCATTTTATATCTTGATGGTATGCCACTCAAAATTACGCCCATGTTCTAAAATTTACCAATATGTTTGCCGCTGGAAGACAAGCGTTGGGAGGACTAATAAACACTTTCGCAAGTCCTTTCGCATGTCAAACTATTGATGTAGTTTCATTTTTCTTCAAGCTACGAAGCGAATGCTTCCCCTGATGTCAAACTACCTTCAAGTTATCAAGAGCATATCCATTCACCACAGTCTCAATTGTAAGAACACCTTTAGCAATATTAGTGCGGGGGGGGGGGGCATTTTGGCAATATCTAAAGTACCAGACCATCCCTTTTATTTATTTTATCTCTATTTATTTCATGGCGTTCTGACTGTGTTCCTTTTTATGTTCAAACAGACAGTATAATTTTCCGCGCTCCAATTCCACATTGTCTAAGATAACTATGATAACCTTTAGCTGTAGAAGCCAATTTCGGTACTTGTACAGAAGCCATTTTGCTTCTATCTTTCGCTGGTTTGTTTCTGTGTTCTCTTTCCGCAAAGAGAAAGCAACTCTAAGCCAATGCAGCGGTATCATTGAAGAATCTAACGTTTTCAGATGCGTATAACTTCGTATATGGTGAGTAAATTTAGTCCTTGAACCTTGACGTGAAAAGGAAAAAAAAAATTCCCAAATGAAAATCATGTTAAACAGTGATTAGGAGCCAACAACAAACAGTCGTTTCTGTGAAATATTTTCGTCTATTTCAGTTATATTTCCTCGAAGGATCTCTTCGCTGAGCATACATTTGCGGGCTATACACAAGATGACAAAAGAAAGGAATTTGCGACTTCTTTTGTGCATAAACGGTCTAGCATGAAAATTGAAAGGATGGACAGCATGAATATTTATGCAATATACTCAAATGTTGTATTTATTATATATTTTTAGATTATAATGTATGATGATGATTGGCAATGGCTTTCTTTTTGATGTTCTACAATACTCAATAATAAAGTAAACTTACTTCTGGCTTTTCTTTCTCAAATATTTTGCTTTTGAGAAGATGCTTCTTTCTTGGAAGGTACTACTATTTTGCACTAATTTCTCCACTATCTTCTCTCCACTTTCTCCTTGCTCCTTCATCGTTGTTATATCATCTCGATCAAGCTTCTGGGATTGGCAATCATCTACTATTTCCCTATTATCACCATCTGAAAATAAATTTGTTAAAAATGCCACATATCAAACAGGGCAGAATCATAGTCTTCATGCTATGTAATAGTGAAAATAAAAGGATAAATGAACAATGTCCAGGATGGGCAACAAAGAAAACTATCAATCAAAGAACCCATTTTCAGCAAAAGACCTTTCAAGAGGATGCATAGGGGTTCAAAATTGCACCATATACCGTAAAGCTACAAAATGTTGCAAGAAAAGGTTGTTAAAATTCAAAACTGTGAGTTTTTCCTCTCAATGTTTGCATCTTTTTATTGTCGCAAAACTTAACTCTTCAGCTATTCCTAACTTTAAATTACCACAGCATTAAATTCTTCTGTAATTTGCTTTACATTTCGGTATACCTCCTTTAATTTGAACCTTTTTATTTCTACTATGGTTATTGACTACTGGATATCACTCACTGATGCTTGAAATTGTTGGAATAAGAGTTTAAATGATTGTGCTACAAAAATGGGAGGGCTAATAGGGTGGCAATTACAGATCTTCCAAATTCATTATGCTCTATAAGGATTTAATCTATGGGTTTTCACAAGTATTGATTCTTTCAGTACATGTGTTTATGCTCTATCTTGCAAGTCAACCTTACAGTGATAAATAGTTAATAGATAAATACTATATACATGAAATAGTGACTTAAGTACATAAAAACCCTCTGTCATCTATAATTGGTTCACTTATTAGTATTGGATTTGCTGACGGGCAGCAGGTGGCATGTGGTGGGTGGTGGTTTTTGGGTGGTGGACAGCAACTACTAGTAAGGTAAGATTCCAACATGGTGCAATTATCTGGACTTCAATTTCATTACAGAGCACCTAAACATATTAATGGTTATAAGATTTCTCATAGCTTGATAATGACAGCAGATGTAAAACCTTCAAAGAGGATACAAGTGATTGGTGTAGAGGAGAACGATGTTCTTAACAGAACAAGAGGTAGGGCTATCATTAATTGTCCAACCACAAGAAATAGGAAAAAGTGGACATAAAATGAAGAAAGTAAGTAAGTTAGCAAGTAAAATTAAAATTCATCAACAAATGTCACAGCAGGCAGAATAACTTTGGTACAAAAACATCACAACAAGTTGCCCTTGTTTAGCATGGAATAAATGTACAATAACATCAATACTCACAGTAACCCTGCATCTGAAAATCTTAGCATTTTAGGCAAGTTATAGAGGAAACCACAAAGTGATAACCCTAAGTCACGCTTTTCAATGGGCTCTGTTTTAATGAACGTGAAAAACATTACAACAGCACTAATGAAGTTTTCAAACAACTTACAGACAGTCAGCAAGAGTAATCACTTTTATTGTTGTGTTGGCATATATATACACACATTAAAAACTGGCTCTTGCTCAAAATGACCTTTTGGAGTTCCCCTATTCCCCTAAACTGTGAAGTCAAGTACCCTGACACTTATAATGACCAAAAAGGCTAAATTATACATGAAAGAAGGTCAAAATTTGCAACAGCTCCCTAAAATTCTTACATTTACTTACATGATCCTATCTTAAAAGCATGACTAACCAAAGGCTTAAAATTATACAAAACACAAAAAAAGAATATAAAAATCTGTATTTAAAATTTTTCCCTACAAACTATAATTTCTATTAACAGTATAAATACAATAAAAATAATCCATAATAAAAACAATAAAAGGTATGTATTCATTTATGATTAATTAGAGTTACCATGATGTTAAACATACTAGCATGGGCCTTAATGTAGGGCCAAGGGGAATCTGTCATTTGTGTCAGGAGTGGGGGGTTCTAATTAAATAAAAAAATGATATGATGATCATAATATTGAGGCATAATCTATAGCCTAAGTAAATCTTATCCTTAGGGGTAGATGGACCATGCCCCAATGGCAGGCTGGGATATTGCTAGAAATAGGCTATTTCTGACAAGAAGAGAAAATGCCAGTTGCATAATATATTCATAATATACTCAGCTTACAATTTTCTTTCTTTATGGCATAAGCTTTTTTGGGCTTTTTTCCCTACCTAATTTGAGTGAGGGTGACCACTCTGGTCAAGTTTATTTTATTCTTCCTGCTTTATCGCTCTTTGCAAAAGAGGACACAACAGTATATATTTTTAAACTGGACACTGTCCCATCTATATCTAACATTCCAGAGCCTTAGGCTTGCAGAACAGGGCAAGCTTGTAGCTTTTTACAATGAAAGTTCTAACAGACTGTAGGTAGGGAATTATATTTACAGTATTATCTAGGCTGAAATCTTAATAGACCTGGCTTGAAAATTTATCAGAAACTGCTTTGGCCAATTGTCGTTTGTTCACTTGTGATGGTTGAAAGGAAACACCTTTCTTTCATCCCTAATGCAAAACTCTGTTAGCATCCAGAAGCTTTGAATCTTGCACCCCTGAGAGGGTTCTGTCAAGGGCTCTAGCTGCAGAAGCCTCTACTCTGCCAAATTCCTGTCTAAAGTCTCACGCTGTCCTGCTCATTAAGATTGCAGGAATGCCACTTGGCTGAAACAACATCTGATTGTGCCAAAAAACAAAGCTTTGCCTAGATAAGACCATATCTTTTGCACAGATTTGCAATAATTTCAAGAATGTTGGAGTGATATAGTTAAGGTGGATTCAACATTGACTAACTTAACAGAAATATGAGCACATTATTTCTATATCAAGGTGTAGAACATGTTTAAGTGAGTACTAACAAGTTAGATATATAAAAATTCTTCAACTTTTATTTTCCTATCTGATTCTTCCATGATATCAAAATTTGTTACTGATAACCCAATAAGTTCAAATCAAAAGTACATTCCTTAATACAATAATAGAGATACTAATCCTTAGCTAAAATACTGTGGTTTTGACACCAGCTTGTCTTACTTTAATCTCCTACCTCCAAGTCTCAAAAACTTAAATACTAACTTAAAACCAGAGCAAAGCAATTACCAACAACAAACAAAAATGATAAAATAGGCAAAAGAATTCTGTTTTTATTCCAACAATTAAGACAGATTTCCTTCCCTCACCTTACAAATTGATGTGGTTGGTTTCTGAGAGCTATGTGCTGCCATTGGTCTTAATTATCTAACTATGAAATGTGGATATGTAGAAAAATACCCACCACCTCATCAAAGTCAGATATCTTGGTTTGCAGTATCTATTTAAGAGCCCCATGGTCTAGTGGATATGTTCCTTTCCTTCCGATCAAGTGGATCTAGAGGGTCAGGGTTTGGATTCACGAAGGGCCATAGGAGAGGCCAGGAAGGGCATCTAACCTTAAAGTGCTCTATGCCTCAGTAACAAGTCCCATGTACATGGATAATGCTGTAGTCCCTATAAAGGGATGCATGGGGTTAAAACCTATAAAAAAAGGTATCGGAAAAGATGGTAGATGGATTTCTAGTGAATGCCATAGCTGGATAAGTCTAGTACCTCAATATAGCAGTAAAAGGAGAATCCTACTCCTCCAATATTTGGCTTCTATTGGAAACATTGCTCAGTTAGCTGAGGAGTGTGTTGATAAATTGCACATTGTGGGTTGAAATCTTACAAAATCCACCATCTTTTGGGACAAGAATACTATAATTGAATTGGGAGCATCAAGAGATCAGGGACTAATACTATTGCAGTGAGAAGCAACGGATGGAAAGTAAGAAAGAGATGTTTATTTATAATAATTAGGTTGATTATAACCTGTATACATTGTCTTATAAGCTATAGCTAGTTTCCTTAAGACCACTTTTTTAGTGATTTCAGAGGGGGTTAAGAAACTGCATGAGTAACTATGTACCTGGAGAAAGGTAGTTTTGAAGCCCCATAGTCGCATGATTATTGGACTTTTACGTCATGAGGAAAAGAAATAAAAGTATGTGCAACTCCCTATGTAGTTTATCACGTTTAGAACCAGGTAGATCCAAATATTTTAGCATTTCCTAAAAATTACCTGAGTTTGTAGTAACACGAATCTTAGATACTCTATTGGGACATTTTATTCTTACTTTGGGTACAAATTGACACTGTTAATCAGTGTGACAATGAAATGTGATGCTTTGAAAGTATTGGCTATATTGCTGCTGCAATTTTGTAAATTGTAGGTCGTTGAGTTCTTGGAAACCTCTTCATATTTTATGTACCGGTATTTTAATACTTGCGAAAACTAGTTGTAGTCCTTGGCTGTGTCATGTTAACAGTTAACAGTATAATGTAATCCGTACCCTGAATAGGTCTGATCTACAAAGCTAGCTAGCAGTATAGTAGTGGGCCTAGTATAGTAGTAGGCAAAGTCAGCGATCTCGAGCTAGCAGCATTCTAATAATATCTTAACGCACCTTCTGTGTGCTTCAGCATTTCCTCTCCACTATTCTCAAGTAAAGATGGCTTCACTCGAGTAAGCTTTCCTCGGTCGACTTGAAATGATGACCCAAATGGGTGTCCAATCAGCTGCCCTAATGGAACATGTAGGCCACTGCCAACTCGCTGGGTTTTGCCTTTCATAATTTGAACATGTTTGTATGTGTCGCCCCTTCTTATTATCACACTGTCACCAATTTGCATTGAGTGGTTATCCCTCATGATATCGACACGTTACCACGCCACGATTTACTTTGGTTTCATGGACTAACTTGTCCTATCTTCGTGTGACTAACTCGTAGCACCTTGTGCCGGTAAGAATAAAAGAATCTTTGCATGTGCGGAGTTGTTATTTTCGCCGCGCATTTGAAACGAGTCTGTATATACAGGGCAGCTGTTGGCGACCGTCTGTCTGCCAGGACCGTTTGGCTACATTTGCCTCGTTCTCGCATATTCTGCCTTATTTTCAACTAGACGTTGAACCTAAAAAGATTTTCACTTGTTTACTGAGGTGTTCACGTGTGCACGTATGATGTGGACCATCTAATTCAGTCTATACCTCTGCGTAGCATTAAATAATCTTTAAACGATTATTAGTAAATTCTTTGTGTAAATGTGACATGATCTGGAATGTACTAAATTCCACCTCGATATTCTCATTTCCACTGAGTTTACCTAACATCCTTCGGCTTGTCTGCAAATCATTTTTAAAAACGTAAAGCATCATCAGCCTTATATTGATGGTGCGTATTGCCGTAGTTCACCCACCTACTCTCTACCAGCTGTGCTAAAAATCCTGTTCCGTTGCTGTGCCGTCATCCGCGTGTCTTCCATCGGTGCTTATAACTCAAACGAAGTAATAAAACTTTAATTGTTATCATAAAAGGTTGCAAAACTCCTAAACCGTACAAAATTTTGATTGTTATCATACCAGGTTGCAAACAGTGGCGGTTCGTCCATGCGCGCCGGTCGTGCCTGGAGCACCCAAAAAAAATTTCCCAGTGTTTTTCTGTTTGGCTGTATCGATTTTCCACATTATTCAAACTATCTTCTTGTTAAATTGAAGAAGTCTGTCTCTTCTCCTCCGAATTTCTACTTTAAACATAACATTTGTTTCGTTACTCCTATTGTAGCACCCAGGGTGTCCTGGCACTATCTTTTATATTAGAAACTCTTTTGAGCCTGAAATTTCGCAGGGCACAAATAATTCGGCATTTGGCCGAATCGAAGGTGTTTCAAAGCAGTTTAGTACCCAACTTAGGGTCAGGTCAAGTCAGGGCACTCCCGTTGGGGCACTTTGATGCATACACCCTTCTATGCCACTTTTCCAATCTTCTGCCTCCCTCATGCAGCATACGGTACTCCTTTCGGTTTAGTCTACAATGTCACTCAACCATGATCTTTTGGGTCGTCCTGCATGACCTCATGCGCCAAAGATCCGGGTCTTCTTGAGACGTGTCCCAACCATTTTAGCTTTCTTCTCCTTGCAATTTCGATTAAGGGTTCGTATTTACCTATCATTCCCCGAATTCTGACTTTAACTTCAATATTAGTAATCTTTGGCTTCCACGCAGTTTCCAATATTCTTCTGAAGTAACGGGGTTCAAAGGCTTCGATTCTCTTTTCTATTCTCTTATCTTAAGTCGAAGTCTCGCATACATACAAAGCAATAGACGTGATTAACGATTTTAATTATCTGATCTTGACAGGAGTGGATATTCCTTTCGAATTCCATAACTTGTTTATTTTTGTATAGTTTTGTTGCAATTGCTAACCTTTTCTTGACCTTATAATCTGATGTGATATATTCATTAAGTGTCTAGCCAAGGTATTTAAAAGTTTGCACTAGCTCCAACTTGTCTCCACCGACTTCAGTCCCAACGTCATCAGTGCCTCGGTCATTTCTATTTAAAGTGATTAGTTCCTTGCTTTTGTTGGTACTGATTTCCATTCCGAAATTCTTCGCTGCTGTATTTTTTCGTGCGTATTGCCAGTTCTTTTTTGAGCCTGCGATTAAGGTGATGTCGTCCGCAAATGTTTAAGTTCGATATCTGTCGGCCTCAAACCTTGACTGATCCTGAATAGTCCTCGAAAGCATGATCTTTTCTAGAAAGATGTTGAAGAGAGTAGGAGACAAAATACAGCCTTGTCGCACCCCAACCGTTGTTGAAAACCACATTTGACTGTTGTTACATGTCATTACGGCATTATTGTTTCTATTGTGTAGTCCTTTTTTATCAAACCTGCGTTAATGTTATGCTTCCTCATCACAAGCCAAAGTGCCTCTCTTCAAACTCGGTCGAGTGCTGTTCTATGGCAGAGTCGCATTTCTTAGCAGTGATTTTGGTTTTAGAAACCCGAGGTGGTTGTTTACTTGTAGGAGCTGATGCTTGGAGAACACAGGGCGGAATATGCTGCCTGATTCTATCAACTAACTTCAACGTCGTGCGTCCGATATAGCCAGCCTCGCACCTGAAGAAAATGAGTAGACTACAATACTGTTAATTGTGGAAGGCACACGTTCGCTGTGGTTAGTTGGCAACGCTTCCTTACTGGTATAAACTACACGTGGGGTAACAGCGGCAAAACACTTCTCTGCGGCCTTTTTTACCTGGTTTTTGAAAAGAAGCGAAGGTTACCAAGCAAAGGCCGTTTACAGTGTTTTACAGTGTCTTACAGTGTTTTACAGTGTGCACACAGGACATTTCTTTTGTCCAATAGTTTTGTCAGCTGGAAAATAGAGATAAATTTGCCGTTAGACAGAAATATTAGATTTAATGTATCGATTTCTGGCTTTAGTTTTTCTTTTGAACAGATAATCATTGCGCGGTGAACAAAAGTTTTGATGAGGTTCATCTTGCGCCTTTTGAGGCAGAGAGAGGGCCAAGAAATGTATTGAACAAAAAATGTACACGCTGGTCACTAATTAAAAGGCATCCTTTTCCACTAAAAACTCAAGGCAAAGAGTTGTGTATCTTCTTTTCAAGGGTGAAGCATGTTACTTGGTGTAATTTGTTGAGTTTTTTAAGATTCATCACACTCAGACTCATTTTCTTAAATAGATAACGACCCCTGATCTCTCGATTGTTCCTTAGAGATATTCGAGCCTGGAAAAGTTCCCTATACATGTGAAAATCCGTCAGGTCGGTAGGGGTACCGTGGTAAGCATGGGACACATCCCTTAGCCGGGCTTTTAGGGAGTTCTTTTCATCTACAGAGAAAGGTTCGTGCCTTGTAAAATGAGAAAAAAGAATTTCAAGCTCGGCGAAAATATCTTTTCTGTTTACTTTTTGTGGTGGAATGCAAAACGCGAGACCATGTTGTAAGACAAATTTTTCAGCGTTTTGAATGTGGCTTTTCCTATCACTTTTCCTATTCCATAGCATGATGCCAAAACGCATTTTAAGTAACCCCGGTACAATTTGATGTGTCGTTGGTGGGTTGTTTTCTCCATCCACTGATCAATTTCCAAAATGTAGTGGGGAAAACAAACCATGTCAAATAATGAAAGAATTTATTCAACTTTACTAAACTGCTGCCTGTATTCCTTATGAAAATGTAGCATTTGATTTTTGGTCCTAGACAAGCACATGTAATAGTTGGACTACCACGCGATCCAGAAATTCGTATGGCAATTAACTTAGGAACTACGCGATACACCAAACACGACTCATAAAAGCAGATAGAAGACTTTCGAATCCTTACCTTACCTCTTAGCTTTATGACTTTGTTTAGATCCCCGATCTTCACTTTAGTGTACCGTCGCTTGGTCAACACAACACCGATCTTGTTTCAAGTTTCTTCTCAATTTCAATTCGAGAATTTCGTACACTGAGGTGTATCAGATGAAAAGAGTTTTTCAGTACTAAAGTGTTTTCGCTACTTCGTGCAGTTTTATTGCTCTGCACCACCAACAAACAGTATTTTTACCATGAGAGCACGCTTACTTATCACGCTCGAGTAAGAGACCTTTCTTCATATATGTTGTCTAGTGAGACAAAAAATCTGATAAAATACTGATTGACTTTTCTGTCGACCTTGTATATTTATTATCCATTACTTTATCTTGGGCTGAAGTTTGGTACGAGCTCGAACGAATTTATGTTAACATGATTCTATTCCAGCTTCAGCTGCGACTTGGTATTCTCAGATACGGATAAAAGTGAGAATGACGTAAATGATGATCGAAGTATGTAAGTTCAGCTGTCATAAAAGCTTGTAGTTGAACCAAGTTGCAGAACTGCTTGATTCGACTTGATTTTTTGTTTCCTGCAAGTTTCCCCGAAATTCAAAGGGAATGGTTTTCAGCTGTGAGAATAACAAGGCTGCTTTAGGATAACTAGATTACCTTTATATACCCAAAATTTGGAAGCGAGTTGGCTCAGTCAGTAGAGAGCTATTCTGTCAAGCAGTGGGGTAATGCGTCGGGTCCGCTTTCGGCCATCAATATGACAACTCCTACTGCAAACCCAGAAGAAAAGTGGGTACCTTCTATTAGCTGCGGAAGGATAAAGACAGGAAAGAAACTTACTACCGTAGCTCAGTAGGATGTGGCTCAGGACATGTGATTCTCTACCACATCATATCCCCTACGCTTTATGACAGAGTACCTATACCTTTTCAGAAGGTATGTGTACAGGTTTCCGTGTTCTTTGGGTTTCAATTGTCTTTTTTACATAATGAAACCGTACAAATTTACCTGGGAAGTGTTACTTTAGTTAAGCGTAGGAACTCATTGCAAAGCAACCTTTCCTTGGATTGAAGACAGCCTCGAACTGTTTTATCAATTATCCTTAAAAAGGTACACACTTTCCTCTCAACACTACGTCATTTGCTCCTAGAGTTTCCGCAGAACATCCAGGGCATCAAAAGATCACACGCAGCAATTAAGTTGGTGTTGTATCACATGTCGCTAACCTCACTGCTATGTCGCGAACATATTGTGTAGTCGGGCCTTGAAATTGGTTACAATCCCACTTGGAAAACATTGGCTATTTCTTTTTGCAAAGTGAAACATGGTTAGATTTTGACATAATGTTAACAACAATGGGGACGCGTAGCCTACCTGATATAGGCAGAAGGAGAATAGGAGGCTGCGGACTCGTTGCTCCTCAAAAATTGTATTTTATATCTTGATTTGATGGTCACAGTTCACAAACATCGATGTTGCATTATTTATGAATGACGTTACGTTTGTGGCAAAGATGAAATGGTGTTCGCCTTTACATAAGACTTCCAGCTCCAGCCAAAATCTTATCCTTTTTTCTCATCTCGAGCTAACTTGCAGTTCATGTAAAAAAAATCCTTATCATTCATAGACTGAATGTCGGTAACAAATTTAATATCAAGCTCATGCAAACAATATTTATAAAATGTCGAGGGAAAATTCCGCCTATGGCTAAAGTTTGGCTGGTGTTCAAACGAGTTTATTTCAGCATGAGCTGTAACGTACTATCTATCAGCTACGGATGAAAGTGAGAATAACGTAAATGATGATTGGAATATGTAAGTTAAGCTGTTTTAAATACTGCTTAGTTGAATCAAATTGTAGAGCTTTTTGTTCCTACATCATGTCCCAACTTTCAAGTAGGATGATTCTCACTTTTCTTGGCAGATTAGGGGACTGGTGCTGGGAAATGCGTTAAACCACCCTATCAGTTGTTATTCGATGCTGCTTTAATTGAAGATATTCATAATAACAAAGGAAATGTTGGTAGAAGCCATTTTAGATCAGACCAGTGATCTTTTTGACATTCTACTGCCAATGCAACGCGTCTATCTCGAATCTATTCGAAATGATTTCATGTCATCTGCAAAAATGGTGGAAATGGCACTGTACTACGCATCTGCTTTCGGAAGCTTCAAAATGTCATTCGTCCTAATCTTTTTTAAAACTTGCATGTCGTTAAGTAAAGAAGCATTCGCCAATGAAGAAATTGATCTGCGCCTTACGGCATTACTTAAGTAACTTAGTTCGGATAATATCGCACTGCCAATTTTTTTCTAACTCCTTCAGAGCAACGCCTTGAAACCTACCCCTTCCCTAGATGTGTTTTGGAGGCGGCCCTGTCCCACGGAAAAGACGGAAGATCTTGTTGTTAAAGTTCCATCGCGCCGAGCTCTCGTCCAACCACAACTAGACACGTAGTCTTCTTTTGCGCTTCCATGAGAATTTTAAATCGAGATTATATTATTTTCACATTTTCACTCCTCGTTGGGCAGTCATCCTAAATTATAATCGCAAGCTGACTGTGGCTTGAGTTGACCTGCAGTTCATGTGAATGAAAATCTCACATTCATACAAATGTAAAGCACCACGGGTTGAAATTCAACATGACGCTGAGATTTTTTCACGAGCACATTTTATCAGTGTCTATCACAATTCGATTAAAGTTGGAACTGACGAATTTTAAACAACTCGATAATAAACAAACGAAAGATGCCAAAACTAAAACAAAAAATCAATTATCGAGGACACATCTATTTCATTAGATTTCAACATAAATTACAAAATGATGATCCCACTTCAGGCCCAAAATGTATAGTGTCATTCGCATTAACAGCATCACCCTTCTTAAGCTAAATGGACTCAAGTTAAGCAACAGTACGCGTGAAATGTTATCCATATCTAAAAACCAGTAGTTTTATGGCGCGTCACGCTTTGCCAAGAATTTGTACGTACGAAAATAAACCCTTAAACTCTCTGCCATCCTAATAGTGCATATTGATTCTATATCTCCGTACTCTTCCATTACTCTTAAAGTGAATATTGACTCAGATATACAAACACTGAAATGAAGGCTGCCTCAATTCTAGCTCCATACAGCACGTGAACGAAAATAGTATAAAATCATAAATAGTCTTGAAATGGGGACCTACAAATTCTCTACAATTTGTAAAAACCTTCCTGAAACAAATTTTGCCTATTACGCGTTTCAAACCTATGGCCAAGGAATACGTCGACTTCTACCTGAAAGTCGGGAAGTGCATCCCATCATACATTTCACCACGAACACGACTACAAATTTAACAATAAACACTACAATTACTATTATGAAATTACAACAAGTCAAAGTCAGAGCGCAACTTTTAGACTTACAGTTCAAACACAATTTTACCAACTTCTCCATTTCTCATGCGCGATAACGCACTCTCATAGTCACTCAGTTTTGCAGCCTCAATGCCAAGCACTTCCCAATTAAGGTACCTCTCTGCCATGCATTTGATGGTATTGACTGTTTTGGGGAAAGTGAACTTATTCAGATATGAACTTACCAATGTAATTTCCTTGCAGTATATCTGATATGGTTCTAACATCGCTTTTTCATCAATTGGACAGCATCCAAACATTACCATTATAGAGGCTTTCCGCAGCCATTGAAATTGGGTTTCAATAGCCTTTGTATTTCCCGTGCAATCTACTATCACATCAAACCCCCACGTTTCGTCTCCTTTTTCAACACTTTCTTTTTTCTGCTTATTCAATTCATCCGGATGCATGACTTTGTAATGTAATCCCAATCGTTCCGCATTCTTCTTCCTTACTTCTTTTGTTTCGCTGATCACAACATTACGATAGCCATGAAAATGGAAGAGTGACGCCCACAGTAGTCCAATCAGTCCTGTAACGCAATACGAAAGATAAACCTTTCAGGAAAGTAATTCCACGTTTATTTGGCCTTAAAGCCTTGCCTACTCTTTGTCTAGACAAGGTGGAAGATGCAGTAGACTGAAAATCGTAGTTCTTATTATGATACAGGCCACTGGTTCACTGACTAATTTGTTCTATTCCTGTCTTCTTCTTTTTTAAATCCTTCGCAAAATACAAGGCAGGTTGCCATTCCAAGGTATTGAGTTACTTTGAAAGAAGTAGAAATAAAAAGTAGGCAGAAAAATATTGACTTATTTTGGCCAGCAATTACCTATGTGGAGTCTTTTGAAACTTACAACACGGGAACCATTTTCGAAGTTCTATCTCAAGATTTCTACAACTGACAGCTCGGACACCACAATATTAGGGAACTGGCCCAGGACGCAAAGGTTTAAGGAAACCACATGGCAGTCAGAGTCGTGTCTCTTTTAGTGCTACTCTATATCATGGGTATAATCCCAATATAGCCCCCTCTACTCTACTCTTTAAAGCTCACCATAATAACACAATGACAACGCCATGGCCATAACGGAAAAATCATCCTGATCCGAAACGTAACACTCCTGCGGTCATTAATGCGGAGAGCAATTTCAATCCGCAAGTAACTAAAGCAAAGACAATCACGACTGCTAGTTCACGTCAACAAACGTTGCCGTGGAAAGTTGGCGTCCGATGTTCTTGTTGGAATTTGACTTCTTGATTGTGAATGTTTCAATCCACCATAATCGGTTTTACTTTAGTTTTGAAAACATACTTCCAAGTTAAAAATACGGACATTGTTTGAACAGGTACCATTGTCTGTAGTCCTCAGTCCAAATTTATGGAGCCGTACGAACCCTTGTTTGCGACCATGATCGATATTGTTGTTGGAAACATCGATGAACAAGAAAAGGAATACGTCTATGTTAACGGACTTAACAGTGTTGATACGAAAAAGGCACTAATACTTTGAAATGAGTTTTTGTCATGCGTTTCAACCAGTGCTCTCGGTTATAAAACCCTGAAGAGGTTTAAAAGTTTGGGGAAAAGAAAACAGGGAGTTTTGGGGGGTCACGCGACTTTTAATATTGCTCATACTTACACACGCGTCACATTTGGGTGCTCTTCGATTTGCGCGGCAGGTTTTGGTGCGTGTTGATGCCTTAAAGTTCACAAATTTTACCATCAGATGTGTACATACTGTCACGAACATATTGCTAAGCAAACTTGCAATTATCACTAAAGGCCAGATACTTCCTACATTTTCTCATTAAATCTGCCAATACTGGGTCGTCATGACCAAAGCATGTGCACTAAATGGTCGAAATATTAGGGCTGAAATATCTTTTTGCTGGTAGAAAGTTTTTCGAAATCCTTGAGCAGAAAGAAAATCGTTTCACCTTTAAAGCAACAGCACCACTCGCAAAATTGAAACATCAAGGATGCGAAAAGACAAAATCAATAAATACAAAGAGAATAACAATTAACTGACCAGCACCACCAATAAGAATTTCTGCATCAGATTCAACCAGCTCCATATTATCCCATCCGCGAAGAATATCTGACACTGGCTGACAAAAGATGGAGTCACGTAAATTCATATCATCCGGTATCTTGTAAACTAGATGACCAGGAAGGCAGCGGTACTGCTGCCATCCACCATCTTTGTAAATTCCCAAGCAAGTTTTCATTGCTTCCTTGATACAAAACTGTGGGTGTCCTCTTGTGCAATAATGACAAGTGCCACAGAAATTGAATGGGTTAACAGCCACTCTATAAAAGGAAATGATCCAAACCATAGAATCTTGAACAAAGAAAGGTAAAGAATGTGACTCTTTTTTATGCAACGTAAGGAAAATATGCAAAAA
This sequence comes from Carybdea cf. marsupialis auct. non (Linnaeus, 1758), assembly GCA_010016065.2. Taxonomy (NCBI): domain Eukaryota; kingdom Metazoa; phylum Cnidaria; class Cubozoa; order Carybdeida; family Carybdeidae; genus Carybdea; species Carybdea cf. marsupialis auct. non (Linnaeus, 1758). The sequence continues at coordinate 26,240 of JAAAKL020002050.1, forward strand.
CGTCTTAAGTGTTCAATTTGGTATTTGTACTGCCCTATCAAAGCAACTTTCCCTCCCCTACAAGTTGAGGGGATAAAATTTTTGGCTTGTGGTTTGCAAATTTGCAGCCTAAATGGTGGGGGAAGCTCAGGTACAGGGGGTGTACTTACTTAACAGAAAGGGCAGTAAGGTTGTAAAGAGAGTTATCAGGGTCTAGCTGAGATACCTTACAAGCATACTCTACCTATTATGATAGCATCATCTCTCACGGCAGTAGTATCAGTATCATTTCCTGGATGGTGTAACTGTCATTTTGTGGACTTTTCCCTGTCGATAGTGAGATGTACACAAAGAATATCACTTTGAACAGCTTACTTCACCCATCTTAGCCATACACATCTTAATACAAGTTTACAGTTTGAAAGAAGCAATACATTTCTAACCTATATCTATGCTTCTTGCTGACTTGAAAGTAATAAATCACTGTAAAGGAGAGATGTTTTCTGTCAATTGCATTCTACTTTATTATTCTTTAGTATTTTCCCCTTATGATAAATGGTCAGCAAATTCTTCTGCAGGTCCCTTGGGGAGTCTTTCGTCTCTTACTACCAAAAAATCTGTACAAATACAATATACTAATCCTACACTAAACGTGTAACATTCTTCTATCAGTCGCTGTCTCCCATGCAAATTTTCGATTTTTCTCTCCTTCTATTTAAATAATGGGAGGAACTTGAATGTAGTGAGATGGGGAACCCCAATAGGGGAAATAGTGGACAAATGGGAGGCCCAAAACCTTTGGAAACATAGAGGATTCTTCTTTGAACAGAAAACATTGACCATCATAGGAAGGTTGCATGATTGGTGTGCCAGATGGCACTATATAGCCCTACTCAGTCACTTATTAGTGCAAAGGATATATAATGAGATAGGGTGAATATAGAGAGAGAACTTAATAAACATGAAATGCATATGTTGCTAGAGGGGATCTAATCCAGGATCATCCATACCAAAAATGCTGAGTTTACCACTGAACTAAATAGTGTAATGGTAAGGTCAACAATCTGGGAAATGGATCCTAGATTCTCACCACCACCAGCAACCAAATTGTTTGTTTTGCTATTTGTGTCAACAGTGCCATTTCATGCAAAAGTACTCAGGCAGACACACTAACAATCATACAATATAGAGTAGAGAACTCAATAAACATGAAATGCATGTGGCGCTGGCAGGGAACAAACCCAGAATCTTCCTCACAGAAAATGCAGACTTTACCGCAGCATTGCACTAAATAGTGCAATAGTAAAGTCAACAATCCAGGAAGTCAATCCTGAATACTCAACACCTCCAGCAACTCAATTTCTATGTTTTGCTATTAGCGTCATCAGTGCCATTTCATGCATAAGTACCCCAACAGACACACTAACAATCATAAAATATAGAGTAGAGAACTCAATAAACATGAAATGCATGTGGCGCTGGCAGGGAACAAACCCAGAATCTTCCTCACAG
>JAAAKL020002051.1:0-27727 GCA_010016065.2 Carybdea cf. marsupialis auct. non (Linnaeus, 1758)
GCCCTTTTGCAACCTAGCGATACCAGTTGGCTCAAAACGCTTCTTAAATATGCGCAGAACTTTTACTGCTTCACAGTTTAAAACATTAAAGTTTTACTTTAAAACAATTATTACTGCTGTTATTCCCAAAGAAATGTTCAAATTCTTTAGGTTTTATTATGACTTTGGTTAAGAACATAAAGGGGAGGAAGGTTATGGGTTTTCCGTAAGTAAAAAGATCATTCTTTGGATCAGACTTCAATTTGTCAGCAATCGTCTAACTATGTCATAAGACATTATCTTTAGACATTTACATTGAACAGCTTTTACTATGGATGTGAATTCGAGGGGAAAATGCTACTATCCTGTCAATAAGACAAGTTTTAAAATTGCCTCAAGAGATTTTAATGCACGGTTATAACTGCTGCAATCCATTTAACCCTCCTTAATTTTATTGTTATGTTCTAAGTACGAATGTCTTTTTGTGTTGTTCATAATGCCAGTCGCTTTCAATGTCACGTGAAAATGCCCATAATAATTTAATTTGTGAGCACGAGATGAATAAACTACCAATTTATTCCACACACAGTCCTTATATTTTGAATCTGAAACCAATTTGAATTGATTTGACATCACATATATCTTTATTTTTTGATTTTTCTAAATTAGAAAAAAAGTGACAATCTTTGGACAGGAAAAATATAAGAAGGAGAGATTTTTTTCACTTCGTTTTAATATTGATGAAAAGTGGAAACAGTTTGTTTTCCTCTTCTCCCACAAATATTGCCGGAGTTCTATCAGTCGTAGGAGGTGGCTTATTTTCTCATATTTCCTTATATATTGTTTTTTCTTTTATACCTTAACTGCAGGTCCTCTCTATGGTAGAAACATTGCGTTAAGGAAGCAAACAAATCAATCAAGTTCAAATACCAGTTCTCATTGGTGGATGGTCGATTTGGTCGATGACGTTTTCGTAAAATTGGTGGTGGTGACAAATCGTGGAGACCTGGAACGCACAGGCCTAGATGACTTTGATATCATTGTTGGTTACGTACAAGATCACACAAGCACAGAAAATTGCAGGTAGTTGCACAGTTACACAAGGTTCATTTCTCATGGAAGATGCTGTATTACGTCCATATATGATGTCCTGCCAAGAAAGAGATTTTGAGCGAAAATTAGTCCAACTTATTATTTGTTGAAGTCTTTAAAGACTGTTAATTCGTTCTTTAAACCCCCTATATAGCGTTAAATATAAATTGAATAAATGAATCAGTAGTCCATTAGATTTACATTCTGTTATGGAGGTTATTTTTACCTGTGAACCTGTGAAGAAAAAAACAATACATAACGATTTTGAAAGAATCTCAAACTTTTAAGACTTATCTGCATAAAAAAAATTATTGAGAGCTAGTCTTGATAAGATTAGAAAACTTAGAGGGGATGAATGCACGTAAAAGAAGAACATCGTAAGGTGTAAAAGTAATACTCTTATTATGTTATTACTATTACTGTAATTGAAACTGATAATTTGCAAGTTTGTGGTCGTGTGGCCTAAAAGCTTGCTTTAAAAACAACCGACCCAGGTTCCATTCCAGTGCTGGGAAGGTGAGGCAACTATCTTTACCATAGTCAAGAACCCCAAACAGTCCATGTGAGGGAATTTGGGGAGACGGTAACTCAAGAAGCCCGTCGGATGGATTGTATCTGTGTTTGGATAGCCTAGCCTTGTCACACATGTGTTACGCTAAACATGCTTGAAGTACAAGTGAAGAGTATAAGTGACTGTGGTCTACTTAGCCACATTCACAGAGTAGGTTGCTCAGCTGATCAAGCAGTTGAGCTTTCATAGGTTGATATCGACTGGAGAATCTATTATAACTGATGATTTGCTAGTTATACTTCCTAATTATGACATAAAAGCAATTGTTTGAGAATGAGATTCTTTGATTACAAGTATGATCGGAAATAAGTACTAGTTATAGCGCAAGGAAATCATGTGTAACAATAGTACCAGTATCCGTTAGAGTCATTATCCATCTGGTCTACGTTCCTCTAAATGCATCAGCAAGAAAATGAGTAAGCGAAATATAAGAACGTAAAAGTGAGTTGAGATTAACCACGACCTAGGCAGTATTTCTCGGATATTTATATATTCTACAGCTCATTCTAAGATTAATTTCTATTTGTTAACTTGGGCAAAAGGAACCATGCTTTTCAAATTTTTAAAATTAAATTTCATTTACGTTACCCACGCATTAAATTATGGACAAATCTCTGATGCATCTAGTAATACTGAATTCAATCAACAAACTTAATAGAATTATTTTTCTGTAAGACATCTAAAAGAGTAATGAAAACCGGTCCAAGTATGGTCAACAGTAAAAACTTGCCATTACCAATAGTGACCAGCCAGTTTCCAGCTTTATTTTTAAATATCTTACTATAATGGGAGATAAATAGATTATTAGGGTTTTAGTTTATTATTTTTTCAAAACAACATTACCATTCATTGAAAGCATTGCCGAGGAAATTGTAAAGTTGCCCTGAACACTAGGGTTTTGATTTTGACCCCTCGAAAGAGCAGTGACGATATTAACAAATGCATTCTATATTTGAGGGTAATAAACTCTGCTAAAAACCAAATAGGATTGGCCTAAAACAGTTTTATTGCTTCGTCTAATAAACAAAAGAGAAATGAAACATATTTTTTCATCTGCTTTAGTACTTGTTTTGAAGATTCCACTTTCCTCCTCAGTGATGACCATTTTTCAATTATTACATCGCCTTGATATGCTCAAAGAAAAAATTACCTCACAGCAAATTCGAACGAAAACATGAAAGAGATAAGAACAAGACTATGATGAATAAAATTCCGTTTGCATGGCAATAAACAAATAATATGTTATAGACCATAGAAATGTCTTGAACGCGTAATTGCTTAGTCAGGAGGAATTTATATTCCGGCCGTCGAACCTTCACCTTGATAAGAGACATGATATCGTTGATAAAGAAAACGATGACCACGTTAATTTCAGGTGCATACCGTGGTATGACTTTTTCATTTGCAATATTCACTTAGTTTGTTTTGATATGTCTCTTTGCAACTTCCCTATGAGATCTTAAATTCTATACCTCTAGAAAGGGCAAGTTTTAATTTGATTTATTCAAAGTCTGATATGCATTGCAAGACAGTTTACTTCCTGCTAACCACTTTCACAATCTTATGTGACTTAAAGTGCCTCAATGGCAGCCTTTCAAGGAGATGGTTGGTCAATTGTTACAGATATTTTAAAAAAATTTTATTGGTTGTACAAAACCGAAGAATAGAACGTAGTAGACAATTCATACTGTTTTGATAAAGAAGTCCTTTTTCGTATGACCCTCATCAGAACCCTACCACGTCATAAATACACATGAGATATATCATACGGTTGATTCACTTAACCATGATTTGTTTTCAAAATCTTTCAAAATCAACAAATTAGAGCAAAAGAACGTCTTTTTGGCGGCATAAGTCTTGTTCCGATTATCAATCAATCTTATGATCTTATCTGCATTTATAAACTTCTAGGTCCCGCTGAGTGTCACACGAAAATATACTTTTGTAACCAAACAGTATCAATTGTCTGCTGCTTTCTATTCTTAGATATGTTTTGCTATTCTAGGTGTGCGAAAAACCAGCACGTTTCTAAAGGAGAAAAAAAAGCTATCTACTGCACTCAGCCATGTTGCGGCCGCTACCTCTTTATTCGTTCACTCAAAGCAGAGTACTTACCCCTGAAAGAAGTGGAAGTCTATGCATATGATGGTAAGGCTCTAACAATATAAGGTAGCATATGTACTATATGAGAAGAGTGTAACACGCATTTTACGTGTGGATCTAGTCATGGTTTCATTTCAATTCTTGCTTTAAAAAAATTAGATCCAATAATGCCACATGTTGATTAACAATATAAACTGATATTATAGCAACAATCACCTAAAAATCTATATGGTTCTAGCTCTGATAAGCTAGTTCTTGTTTTGACAATGGCTATCATTTCCACTTATGGCAATTTGATAATTATCAATTTTTTAGAACCGTTTCTCTATTTCTTGAAACAGTATTAGTATCCTCTTAGATATTTAATATACCAGGGCTGCCTGCAGTATTTGCAAACTACGACATTTGTTAGGTCGTTTACAAATTACTATACTCACGACGAAATTATAGGAAGATAAAGTTATGAAAATTTTATTAATGGCCTTAATTTTTAAAATCGAATGGTCTCTTACATTTTAATAGGGAAGATACTATTTATGAAAAAGGAAAGAATTTGTTTAAATTTGCATTTATTAAATTAACGAAATGTAATCTTTTGAGTTGTAGCGTAAAAGTGTCATTTTTTCTTACGAGGTTTCCAAAAATAGGATGTTTTGGAATCTAAGCACAGAAGGCATGCGGTAAATGGACGAATTGCGCATCATTTAGGAAACACAGATCCTTAGGAATGCTGAAAATGTTTCTGTACTGAGCTAAATCATGGCAACTAGCAACATATCTCAATTTTGACTACATTGCATAGACATTAGTTCCCAATAAACTCTAAATACTATATTTTATAAAATTAAGTAAGTCAACTTCTCTTTAAATTGTGTGGCTCTTTGAGCGTTGAATTTACTGTACTTAGGTAAAAAGACATGGTTTGATTAATGGCCTTGATGTACTAGGATGTGATGTGACGAAAGCATTATTATCAAGTTTTTAACTAGCTCGTGTCAGAACTCTATTTCTCACACATGGAGCAAGCAGTAAGAATACCTCATAATAGGGAAATGTCATTTATGATTTTGATTTTTCATTGTTTACATCGTTGACAAGAAAATGTTTGGGTGCCAAAGTTAGCTATCTTAAGTTAGATATAGATTTATTGCAACCAACAAACATAATCACTAGAGCATAGCAAATATTAGCGCCATCATATTACGCAACAGAAAAGCTTACTTTCGTGTCAACTTATCAGAGTTGTACTCGGCTATTTAACATGAAGAGGATATTGCAGAAAAATTAAGCCAAGATACAATGTAACAATGGAAATTCTAGTACAAACACGAAGTCGAATAAAGTTAAAGAATGAAGCTAACTGAAGTTATAAAAATTTTAAAAAGGCTTGCGACAGAAACAAGGCCCTTTTGCCTGCAGACATCAAGCTTTAGCTGTGTTATGAATATTGCCTCAAGAACGCTTGAAAGCAATGAGGAATTTGTCGTAGCGAGAATAGTGAATAGAGAATCGGAATAATATTCGGCACAAGCAGAGCAAGAAAATAAATGCTTGCATATGGCAAAGTCAGCATCTATGACCCAGCTGGTCTCTTGTTTACACCCAACTGGGGTTTGAATACGAGAAGGAGGGGCTCTTATTAAGGATTATGGAGGGTCAATTATAATAGTGTCATATATATAAATGTATAAGCATCACGAACTACATATTATGAAACTCAATAAACATGAAGTGTTTACGGCGCTTGCGGGAATCGAACCCAGGATCTTTGTGCAGTGATAAAGGCGACAATCCGGGAAGTCGATCCCAAATCCTTACCACCACCAGCAACCTAATTTTTTGTTTCATTATTAGATTCATCAGTGCCATATCATATATATTAGTACTCAGGCAAACACAAAAGCAGTCATAAGCTACATAGTATTGAACTCAATTAATATGAGGTGCTATATATACATATGACGCTATAGACCTATTATAATTGCCCATCTATAGTCATTAATAAAATTAACAGAGCCCTCGTATTCAAGCCCCAGGTGGCTGTAAATTAGAGACCGGACCGGACCAGCGCCGTAAGCACTTCATGTTTAAAGAGTTTTCTACTATGTAGTTCATGACAGCTTGTTTGTCTGCCTGAGTACTTATAAAAATGAAATGGCACTGATGAAGCTAACAACGAAGCAAAAATGAGGTTGCTTTTGGTGGGGAGAATTTTGAATCAAATGCCCGGATGATCGACTGTACTATTGCACTATTGTTTATAACATTGGCATCTGAAAACAAAGTTGTAATAATTTATATCTATTTGAATTATGAAAATATTGATTTTTGCGGTAAAGCTTACAAAAACATATTTTAAAAGTCACTTGGCAGAGTAGGAGACAGAGTAGGAAAATTGCACAATTTGATTATTTTCCGTTGACATTTAAATTTCTTGTTACCTCGCATTTAACGAAAACATGCCTTACAAAGTAAATTCGACAAGAACACAAGGACTTTGCATTCTTCCAAAAGCTTTACATTGTAATACACGACAGTAGGAGCATCAACCTGCTGGAAAGTGATTTCCAAATGGATATATTATAAGAATACATGATGTTAACACTTTTAAGGGGAGTAATTTTACGAACGTGTAAATTCATTTACTTTTAGGTTGGATGTAACTACTTGCGTCTCTCATTGAATGTTGTCAATGAATAAAGCCCCATGTACGAATAGCAGGGACAACTTTTCTTCGGGAGAAGCAATAAAGTCAGCTGTATTAGATACAATAGTCATACCAACGTGAAACATTTAAAGCCATTCTAAATGCCTTTAAAGTTCGAAAAGTTGTAATTGTAGACATTGATATTATGACACCGAAATGTTATGAAAAACAGTTATATGACTATTGTCAATGAGAAGAATTACAAGTTTCTCGATGGTAATTTGGATGCACTATTGGTAATAGATGGCCACGACCAACGGATTTAAAGATGGCATGAAGCAGAACGCCAAATGTTTAGTTCCCTGAAGATTAGCAAGAAGATCGAATGCTTCGACCTGTCGTTCCTATCTTTACAATTTCTACAGAGTGCTAGTTGGTTGGAGATTGAGGCAGCTACTTCAATTGTACGGTTAAGTTATAGAAAATAAAGAAATGTTCAAGAAAAGAAAATACAACAATAAAACGTGTCCTTCAAGGGTGGAAAACATATTGGACATTTTTGTTATTACTATTGTAAGATTTTTATGAAGAATGAAGTTTTATAATTTTCAATTTACAATACATTTATATGGCACCAAATATATTTAATCATTACTTGATGCAAGACGCTTAACAGAATAGGTTCACAACTGTCAGGATCCAAATGACTCAATGTAATTGTTGACGTTGGCAGGCGACAATGTAGGTGTCTCGTCTGTTCTCTCTAACAATCAAATCCCATTAACTCTCGATATTTTTGGAATTTTTGAGCGTCTGGATTAATATTATATTCCAGTTTGATAAAATAATGACTTTCACAACAAAAAAAAGACTGTATTGAAACAAAATGAGCTGAGTAAGTTGAAATACTTTGAGTGTAAAGACAGAGAACCCATTTAAATATATACGTAAAACATGTCCAATGAAGAGGGCAGAGTTTAGCTATTCAAAGTTTTGACAACTATTTACGAATCATTGATCAAATTTATTTACACCCAAAGTAATATATTCTCATTCTAAAGTCTTACTTTTTATCTAGCTGAAATGATCCTTCACTACTTTCAGGCTTCAAATGACGTGAATTCATGCAACTTGAAACAATATAGGCTCTAATAACATTTCTAAACGGCTTAAAACTAGTCAAGACGGGAAAGCATCTCCTCAGAGACTTATACAGGAATGTTTAAGTTCAAAACTATCAACAACCAGTAACGTATATGTACCAACTGAAATTTTATCCAGCTTTTTATCTGCAAACAGGGAGTGCCAGGAAACAATGAGAATTCTATAAAATTATTTTCCCTTTCATTGACGTTACAGAAAATAAAAGAATAGTATGGTCATCATTGTTTTTATCTTTCTTATAAATGTTACTTTGAGCTAATAAATAAATATGTTTATCTGTTTGGATACCCTAGCCATAGGATGCTATTGAAGTCTTTAAGATTTGGCAGTGTCATCGTTTTATTGACGCTTATTCGATCTTTCAGTTGTTAGGTTCCTTATGATTATGCTTTTCTTTGAAACTGTCATAGAGTCTTGCGAAATTGCTGCGATCGTCACTTTTACTGTTGCTATTGTTGTTGTTGCCCGCTTTATTACATACTCGTAGCCAGCTCTTCTTACGTAGGCCTATTGCATGTAGCATGTATTGCATCCTCTTGTTAAAATGTGTCATGTTACAGCTCGCGTTTCAACCAATACGATTTACTGCAAATGCCTGTGTTGATAATAATTTTTCCAATAGACCTGAGGAAAGTAGAAATAGACGAAAACTTATCTTAGATATGGTTTCCTATTTGGCGTATTACCCTTTACTTATTGATTCCTCAACTTTCTGATTGATTCAGACTCATTGTATTATCATCAGGTAAGTTATTCAATAAGATTTTCTACTGGCTTAAAGTAATTTCGACCCGTTTCTCTACGAGATTAAAGTAATATTGAGGTCCTTGTCTACTAGATCAGGATTTTCTTATCCTTTATTAACTGCCTCCTTATTTTCATACTTAGATTACAGTTGTGATTGCTGAGATCTGTAAAAGTAGCATTGTATCTCTGTATTGGAAAAAGGCAAATGCAATTTTGATCTATAAAAGGGGCACAGCGGATTTACTAGAAAATTTAGCCCGATTATCTGTCAGATATTTCCCCTTTAAACTTTTTCCACTTGTCGGTAGAAACTATTTTTAGTTATACTTGAGTTAAAAGGACATGCAAGAGGATTGTCGTGAAGATTTGAACATACACATGATTTGAGAAGAGCTAAATTTAAACAAAGCTCTATTTGTCAAATTCTCGACTATAAAACAAATTTGTAAAGGTGGTTTTACACTGATACTAGCAGTTCCTATTTATTCAATGTTTCAAATTTATGTCATCTAGAATGAAAGCTTTGAATGTTTGTTTCTATACACCTTTTACCTTTGACATTTTGTATAGAATTGTTTTCATATTGGACCGGGTGTGTCACAGGGAAATCTTCTGACCCCTCTGCCACTGTATCTCGCCATGAATACATTTGTCAAATATATTAAAGCTAGTAAAATTTTGCACCGTGCCTTTCCCTTTTTTAGTTATTTTCGCCTCGACATTCAGGTAGTGCAGATAATGCTCGTGTTCTTAAAGTGAAATAATAGGGGGGCCAGATTTTACAAAATACATGCAGTGCTTGATTCACCTGGTTTCACATGACTATATATTTCGGCAACTTTGTTGGCTTTAAAACTATAACTTTGGGAACCCCTTCTTAAAAAATTTTACCCAGAGTTTTTGTTTTACTAGGGTTCCTTCCTGCATATTCCCTACAGTGCAGTTGCCTTGGTTGATATTTCAATCGTAAAGTGAAAGACAGAGATCAAAAGGAAACTCTTGTCTCCTTAGTGATTGAGATTTTACGAAACTTTGACTTGCCTCTTCCGCATGCAAACCATGAGTTATTGGTTCAAAAGCAATATTGTCTATTAAAACATTTGGAAATCTAATAATAAATAAGTAAAAATGCACTTTTCACAGAATGTCACAATTATTTTTGCTAGCTTAATATTCCAGCCAGTAATGCACTTGGTATTTTTCATTTAGGTAAGTGTGATTATGGCAAGGTTAAAAAATAGAATGACTGAGACAGTCACCATCATCATAAAGTTATGTCCATCAACTTTTCTATTAAACAATACTAGTACATTGCTTGTAATTCAATTAGAAGTCATGTTTTACCATGGCATTATTATTGTAAACACAATGTCAATAATTTATCACTAAAGAAATTGGGGATAAATATTTGCATGGTACTTGTAGAGGCGTTCTAAAATATTCACATCATTTCTTTTATTAAGACTTGGTAAAATTGGTATGCAAGCGTTATAAAGAAGACGATGTTTTCTTTTGTACTGGGTGGAACAAGTTATTTTACATCGTACACATCAACAGTTATCCACGAAATATAAAACTTTATTGAGATGAGATGCACGATCTTCATCACGTCTCTATTATTTTACTTGTTTACTTTATGCGCATGCATAGCATATGAAACAAGTGACACTATTTGTGTGCCAAGTTTCTACCATGCTATATTTTACAGAGTGAACACTGGTTTTCGTGTTTCAAATTCTCTGGCAATAAAGGAGCTAGAAACGAAACATGAACGAGGATGTATGCGAGAATGCATGTCAGCATACGGATGCATGTCTGTAAATGTCAAACGAGGCCAAAATCGTGTTGATTGCATTTTATACGAAATAGATTATTGGACCTCTGCGTATAATCTGACAAAAGAAGAAGGACTGTCATTTTACGTTGTAGGACAGGATTATAGAAAGGTAAGCCCTAAAACCTTATTTATACCAAAATTAAGTTTTTTCAAATGTTAGACTATATCAACTTATACATGGAAGCATAGAAATCACTCTCTTTAATATGAAAAGTGTCGGATCTTGCGCTTGATGGAGGAAATACTAACCTGCATTGCATAATTTATAATCAAGGCCTAAAAAAAGTAAGAGATTATTTTAAAAGGTTTATCAGGTTACGGGTTAAATAGCAGAGAAAAAATGTGATAAATTCTAAAATCGGTGCGAACAGTTTTCTAGAGCAGAATTCAAGGGACTATTTGTAATAGTAGCAAATCTTTCCCCTTCATAACTTCAACAAGGTAATGAAAAATATTAAATGTTGGAATTATTGATCTTATAGTCTTGTATATGTCTTGGAGTATTATCATTAACATATTTAAGAGGAAATATACACTGCTAGATACCCATTGCAGGTAAAACCTATGCTGGGTTTTAACATTGGCGACTCTTTCTCGCAGTTTAAATATTTCCCGTACGTACTCACGGGCTCCATGGGAGAAAAAGAGCAAAATAATAACATCTTTTACTACACAGTACACTGATCTTAATTTAACAATGGACAAGGTGCATGTGTTAAGGTATTTGAGATTGAACCGGTCAGACAGTTTACCATATCTAAACTAGTGCTACACATTTAGCTTTAATAATAAGCTGTCATAGAAGTCAAAGAAACCTTTGATCTGTCTAATGGAGTCTCATCACAAAGAGCACTACCCTAGCCTTTTTTGCCCATTATGATCGTATAGCGCTGCTAAGCCAGCAGTGTAGTTCCTCATGCAAGATATTAAATAGACACGACTCAAATGTGATGCTGCTGCTGGTCAGGAACTACACGATTCCACTAAGACTTCCCCTTCTGCTTGCTTTGATTCATAAAGAACCGAGGCTCTGTCTATAATTTCCCAGTCTTCGAAAAAAGACCACCTACTTAGATTAAGTGCAAAACAGCTTCCTGTATTGACCAGAATGCTACAATCTTGAGATTTTTTTAGTAGAAGGATGATGTTCATTCAGCATTTATGAAACTTACTGCCTATACTCTATTTATCAACCTTTGTCCCATAAGGATCACACCGTATGTATAATTAAGCGAGCAGTTTTGAAGAAATACAACCATATCATAGAACAGAATTATATCCGAAAATCAAGTACTCGTATCACCAATCCCACACCACGAAAACAGCTCTCATTTACTATTTAAATGCTAATAGCTACGTGAATTTAGGTATTAAATTGGCAGGTATTTTAATTCATTTTGATGAATGAAATATATAAATTTTTAAGTTAGAGGTGATGGTGTCAAATAACAATCACAGTTGACAAGGACCCGAAAGTCGATTTAAGCGTTTTCTGGAAAAAAGAGTTAAACTTTCTTCTTCAGATTTAAAAAATAATAAAAGTAATTTTTGCGTAAGAAGATATATTTAAAGGAATGCACTAGATTTATTTCAAAAGTCAGGTTCATTGCTTAATTCAAGAATCTACAAGTCTTGAAAAGTTATATTAGATCAATAGAATATGTCAGTAAATGGATCCGGAATTATGATCCACTCACGCAGGATAGTATATTATCGTAATCACGTCAATGTGTTTTGAATTTAATTATTTAATTACCTTTTCACATAAGGCTTTTCCTTACGTTATATAGGTTGACTCAGACTGCAGTGGTTTTACTGTGAATCCCTGTTCTCCAGGAGTTTGCGTAGATTCGTCTTACAAAGAGAATTTTACCTGTGAATGTAAGTTAGAATTGACTAGATTTTTTAACCTCAATTCTTTTATCAGATACAAATAAGAGCGTTAACTTTGCTATAGCAATGTTGTGGTTTGTGTACAACTGCTTTTTAGTTATCTTAGCATCTTGACTTCTCCTGACGTACAGATGAAAATAGGGACAAAGGAGTCGATAAAAAAGGAGACGTAACCCCAAAATATTGGCAGGCTGGTTAATGGGGCAGCTATTGTTTGGGTGCTTTTAAGCTAATATGTATTACAAAGGACTGCGGTACCCATTGTTCCGGAACAAGTGCCCTTTAATGCCAATTATCATGAGAGTCTGTACCAACAAAAATCTGTTTAAGATTTATATGTAAGCTCAAATATCATGTAAGAGTAGATACCTAAAAATGCACGGATGACAGGAACATTACTTTATGAAATTTTTTGTGTAGATTCTATTAACTAACGTTTTAAGAACACACAATAATAAACGAGGGGTCTGTTGATCGTAGAACATTCATGCTGTTATACGATATACCTACTTTGCCATGCAGTAGACGGGTTTTACACTCCCCTCCCAAAGTATTGGAACACTCAAACATAATCAACAAGGCAAATATCAATTGTCAGAACTCCACCCTGGATTTATTGTATTATAACTTTTCAATGGTATGTCGAGTTCTGTCATTATTTGTACTAATCAAATGGTAATTTATTCAGTTTTTAGTAAGTTTGTGTGAATTAGTTTCATTAACACCTGGACCTTGTTTTGATTCTGTTTTTTAAGATCATGTGTGCAAAAGTAATCTGCAAAGATATGTAACTAGAAATAGCAATTTATAATTGTGACTGTATCTCTCGTTTACGTTAACAAGTCAAAAAAATAGTTCACAGCAAGCTAGGACATTTACCAAGAATGTATGAGAATTAATTCCGTTTAGTCTTAACAAGATATGGAGGCGAAATCGGCTATTGCTTGTCGGACAGTGAAAATGAATGTTTGGACCGTAGTTAACATGGTTGATTATGTGGATTATGTGGAAAGCCAAATTATTGGCAAATAGTAAGTATAACAAACAATAAACGTACCTCTATCTTCTATTGAACTCAGTGATACTTTGTGCAATGCCCTCGACTCTTCGGCACAGCCTTCAGAAGAAAAGGCATCGACGTGTAAACTTCTGATTGACCCGATTTTTCACAAAGTTTCAATACAAAGGTTATTAATGATTTTTGATTTTCTGGAGGACTTTGATAGAGATCACTTTTTATAGAAAACTACACGATTTTAATAATATCAATAATAAGTCCATGCTCAGAGCTGCAGATATGCCATGGAGACTCATGTAAACTTTGGCAAATCCTGACACGTGTGGCTAAGTAGTTTAAATAAACGATCAAGTTATTCTATATTATCCTGTACAATATCAGTGATCTGGTTGCTTGTTACAACCCTTTAACATAACGAAAGACGTATTAGCAAAGTTTTTTAATATAAAGTCTGCTCTGGACATTTGACTTTGAATTTTATTCTCCATACTCAAACTGCACTGTCATCGTAGTTAAAGAAAAATCAACATGTATCAGACAGCATAACCTGATCCCAATTCGCAGGATGCCACGACCAGAAAATGAACGCTCAAGTAATCTTATACTATCCTATACAATAACAGTGATCCAATTGGCCTCTTACAACCCTTGAAAATAACGGAAGACGTATTAGCAAAGCTTCTGAATATAAACTCTGGACATTTGGCTTTACATTTTATTTTCCATACTTGAACTGCATTGTCATCGTAGTTTAAAAAACATCTTCATGCATCAAAGGAGTTAACTTTATACCAATCCGAAGGATGCCTCGCCAAAAAAAAAATCGCTCAAGTAATCCAATACTATCCGTTATTCATAAAAATAATGTGTCCCTCAGATTAAGAAAGAATTGCTCTTTATCGTTCACATTATTGTTCTTTCTGAAATGAGTTGCATTTTAAGCAACATTTATGAAAATTAAAGAGCTGCATCTAATTTTCTCCTCCAATATACAAGCCACTATACCAACAGTTACTTTCCCTCAGAAATTTTACATCAAGTGTGTCCTCCTATGAAAAGTTCTCTGACATTCGGCATGGATTAACAAATTACAATGTCGTATTGCGGACAATATACCACCTGAAATCCGCGGAAAATGGGAACCTAGACCATCCGCGTAATTAAATGCCCGCAAAATTTAATCCAATTAAAGTAAACGAACAACTCTGTCAGTATCTTTAATTCTGTGAAAAATTTTCACTGAGTTATCAACACCAGTATTACCTTCAATTTAGTAAATATCTCATCCCCATCACAGATCTGAAAATCTAAAAAATTTACTCAATCTGGAAGAAATAATAGAAAGTATCAAAGTATCTTTGGGTGCCTTTGAGGTATGCTGTATTCTGCACAAAAACTTACATATTAACGTTGTCACCATAGAAATTTAGTCTAGATAATGATCAATATCTCTAGTTTCCTTTTTTGAAAAATTTTTGACGTCTCGCGGGTGAAATCTTTGCCAACATTGATATTTACAAATTTGACTCCATAGGCCAGCGAGCCACTTATGTAAAAATATATATCATATCATTACTATAATTCAAGATCAATGGGCCTCCTTATTTTCTCTTTTAGGAATTGTTTATTTAAGAAAATCTATAGCTGTTTGACTTTGAAGTCTATTAAAAAACTCAAATTTTACCATTTGTATTTTCAATTAGTTACAAAAGAAAATGAAAATGTAGCGTTAGGAAAGCCAGCCGTGCAGTCCAGTACATGGATGAATCTCACTGCATCTATGGCAGTAGATGGAAATAGAGACATTGCTCTACTCAATGACACGTGCTCTTCTACAAATAAAGAAAACAGTACCTGGTGGCAAGTTGACCTTTCAAGTGAAGTAACTGTCAAGGTAGTGGTGATTACGATTGGAATTGACAATCGTGGATCTTTAACGAGAAATTTGGCCATCAAGGCTGGAAATAATGGGGGTTCTTTGGGTATCTTAAATACACAGTAAGTTTATCTGTATGAGTTTCTTTAAATGCGCTGTCCTTTGTAAATTGTTGTTTTAACTTCAATTTTATGATTTCTCTATAAATTTTCAAACCTTTTTCAAATAATCTCAACTACAGCGGGCGAGATAAAATAAGTACTAATCAAATTACATTTAGGGGGATCAGGTCAGATTATATTAATTTAATTTGATGAGATTTAATTAGATTGGAGCGGACTATCAGACTAGGCGAAAAGACTAAAAGAATTAAGATCTGACAAGATGCAATATATGAAATGATTGTATATGAGTAAAGATTGAATGGTTTAAGATTAGATGAAATGACATTTGGTAAATAAAAATGAAACAAAAAAATGATCAGAAATGGGATCAGAAGTGATATGATAAAATTGGATGAGATAAGAAACTATCAGATGGGATAAAATTAGATGACTCAATATACGATAGAAAGAGTTGACATTAAAAGGGATGAGTATAGAAAAGATAAAGATTTATTAAATTAGAAGATTACCAATTTGACAAGAGAAGGATAGAGTACAAAGAATGTAAATCGTCGCAAATGAGACAAGGTTATATCAGATTAAATGTTTTAGTTGGTTTTAAGCTTTTAGTTTTTGATAATAATATCTAGGAATTGGTCCTTCTTCTGTGCTACTCTCCTTGATATCATCAGCCCCTTGTTTTGTTACTAGGTGCGGAGTTACTGAAGCTTTTGATCAAGGTCAAACAAAAGCTATTGAATGTCCTAAAGCACTCCGTGGTCGCTACGTTACTATTATTGCAGTTCATAATGGGTACATGTCATTATGCGAGGTCGAAGTCTACACTTTTGGTAGGTTGTCGATTATTTATTTTTACGTTGTTGGCGATAGTGTCAAGTTATTTTATATAAAGCGTTTGAAAGTTAATCATTTACTCATGACATCACTCGTTTCTTTACCCATTTTCCTTAAAACCCGATACAGGCAACTATTTTGGTTCAATTAGAGGCAGGCTGCACCACAGCAAGAAAGATCAGTTACGGTTTTTGTCCGTATTGAATATAGTTTACAGCGCCAATATACTATACACAATCCTCATTGTAAACTTCCTTTGATATAACCAAAAAAATGCACGATTCCAGATATGGGATTTGCTCCGCCTCCCAGTATCACAGACCGGAAGTCTGTCAAAATTTGTAACCAAAAAATTGTTTAACCTTAACGCCTAAAACAGCTCAAATTAATCAACTTTTAAGTTTTAAAATTGTAGTGGAGAAAACAGTATTAAATTTAAAAGTAGAATATGGAAAAGTTCATATCAGCAATTCAATCAAGTGCGAACAAAGATTTGCTTCTTCACTTGATTTCATTTCACAACGTCGATTAATTTGACTTCATAAATTTATGTGTGTTGATGTTAAAATTAAGGAACCTATCATAATGATTTTATTTTCAGTAATGTCCATACTATTATCATTTCTTAAATTCTTGAATTATTTTATGGAAATGAACATAAGTGAGTTCCTTTAGTAAGTTACATAGAATATTTAACTTCAGTTGTATCAGTGATATCGATCAAAATGAAGGTAACTTGAAAATAATAGTTTAATAATTAGTATTGGCTTTATGTATAGATAACAACTGTGGATAGGTGAAAACTGTGTAAATGTAACCTGTAAAAAAGGCTTCACTAAAATGACACCTTCATGATACTTCATTGTATTACAGATTCCTTCGATCATAGAAACGTTGCCGCTGGCAAACCTGCAATCCAAGCTTCACAGTATCTTCATTTTGATGCCTCGAAAGCAGTAGATGGTAACCCTAATACAGAACTGGTACACGGTCACTGCACGCACACTAGCATCCAAGAGAATCCTTGGTGGAGGGTTGACCTATTAATTGATGTTGTTATCAGGAATATAATCATAACTAATCGTAATGGCTACTGGGGCCACAGATTGTATGACTTTAATATTACTGTCGGTAACTATCCAGAACTTGACAATGGAGGCAACAGAAGGTATGGTGTTCTTTCTGTTTTAACGCTCAGTTGCTGCTGTCAACGTGATAGCCTGTAAGAATCATGTTCTCGTACTTTAGTGATCAAAGGAATAACATAAACACAATGAAGGTGTTTGAGCTACTTTGTAATATTTACTCTAGCTCCTACATATTACTTTTGGCCAATGAAAATTTGTAGAGACTACCGCCTCTTTGCATTGATGGCGACGCGACGTAGTGTGGAAGATACACTTGATTGGTTGCGCGGAAATTTAAACAATCCGTATTATTTGCCCTTGTAAATTTGTGGAGATTGAATGGATTGGACTGTTTCTTTGCTTTCAAACATAACCCTACAATCTCCTGGTCAATCGCTGCTATTCGTAGCATCTGTACAGTTATTGCTTCCTCTGCATGAAGCGAACCAAAGGCACCGTTATTTTATGCTTATGTAGACGGTGTCCAGTGAACGGTTTTTTATCTTTCCCTTATATTTCAGTGTCAGATAGTTTTTTTCGGAAAACTAGGAAATAGGGTCAATTGAGGAAATGTTATTTGACTCTTTACTGACTTTACATTCTCTTTTCCTCAAAGTAGTACTACTTTGTCCCCTTTAACCGCGACAAAAAAATTTAAATTAATATCTATTAAAGATTTGTCAGATGCACTGTCAATTTCAGCCTAATACGATTGCTGACAGTGTCTCTTCACCTGCCTATTACATTTTTGCAGAATTATAGGAAAGAGTCTACAAAAACTGAAACTATAGAGTTGAAGGGTGACATAATTTCAATATTTTTGTAGAAGCTTTAACATAATATATATGAATTATACATCTGCATTGGAACGAGACACTCCTCATCACTGCACTATCTAGTGCAATATTTAAGTTCACAATCTGGGGAGTTAGTATTGTATACTCACTACCATGAGAAACCTAATTTTTTCAGCTTCAACAAATTAGACCAAAAAATACAAATCCAGGTGCAAATTCAACATTGATTTCCTAGATAGTCAACTTAACTATTGAACTATTTAGTGTGGCTTTGTTTGCAGCAAACTAATCCTTACCACCTTCAGAATTAAGATTTATATTGACCACATGTTCTTATGAAACATATGTATGCATCTAGATTTATCCTGGAATATTTGGTAAAGGCTTCAAAAGTAGTATCAATTAGGTTTTTTCCTTAAGGCCTTGAAAGAGTGGATCTACATTACTTAACTCCTGGTCTAAAATTGTACATGAATGACTTGGAATACTTTTTATGACAATTTGTCTCAAATAGCAAGAAACCTTTAAAGCAGATAACATATTACAGATTATTATAATGTTTTGCACTATCATTATGATCTTGCTAGTATTATACTTATGATGTAAGGTTCTGATTATCTGAGCATCATATGAAATAAAGCTTATCAACCTAACGATATATCTTGTAACTTTACTTTCCTTGCTACCCATCTAGAAAGCTAGTAGAGGGTGGCATGGCCTATATTTCTTCTCATAACGTTTCCAGCTTGGCTTCAGATGAGTTCAGATATTATTAATTTTCATATATTACACAGTCTAAATTCAGCTTATTCTGGTTCAATAGGCCTACATATTTATTTTGCAGTGGAATAAACGTTTCACCTCTCAGTGCTCGGTAGCCTACATGTACAAGCACTCAGGCAGATACAGAGTGAGGATGCTGGTGGTGGTGAGAATTTGGCATCGACTTCCCTGATTGTCGACTTAATTATTTGCACAGTGCTATGGTTAAGTCGGCATTTCGGTGAGAGATGTCCTGGGTTTGATCCCCACCAGCACCATACTTATCCATGTTTATGGAAAAACTAGATAATTAACTCTATTTTCTGACTGGCAAAGCTAGAAGTATTCATTCTAGTAAAATACAATAGCTCGTACGATTTTATCTGTCAGTTACCAGGTATAACTAAATTTAAAGATTTACCGGTACATTATAAACGACAGCAAAGTGGGTGATAAATATGAAAGGGGGAGTGTCCAACTGTGCTGCTAATTTACTCCGTACCAATACATTTGATAAAAACATGCGTTCAGAGATTACGTCTCACACACTCTCTCTGAACAGATCTGTATTATCAAAACACCGCCTTCTCCTTTAATGTTTTGCTGTTGTTCAAGGGAATCTTTTATACTCTTGACTACATACATGAGAGAGGTAAAGTTGTCTATTATCACCAGAGGGCCATATTCACCCTCTACCATACAGTTACTGAACACTTAGAAACGAATCAAAAATCTTTTTTCAAAACAACCCAGCTCTGTATTGTTACAAAGTAGCAATATGTCGATTTAACACGCCAGTTAAAGTAGCACTCGAAGGAAGTTTTGAAATGGCTGACCTGCAGAGCTAGGGAATAACCTAACTCATGTTCAAACCTCAAACTATTAAACGTATGTTTTCATCTTTAGTTACATAGCAAAGGTATCAGCCAACTTAAGAAATCATTCCCTTAACTTTAACTCACCTGTCACACACTTCCTTGCTCAGTAGTACTAAGACCAAAGGCCATGAAAATACTTTGTTTCAACACTGTTTTGAATATCAACGACCGCCATATTCATACACAGTCCACAGGGAGCCAATCAAAGCGTGTACCTTTCATGAATCGAGTTTCTTGGCAACATATCTTGAGCGACAACAAATTTAAAGACACATGAAAATGATGTGAAAGTACGGGGTACGTAATTCACCAGAAGTTGCAAGTTAGTAAGTGTTAAACACTTTGAAACAGAAGAATGGGACGCCTCAAAATATCTTTCGAGCTAAACGAGAATATCGTTATGCTTAGTTACTGTCAAAGGACACATTTTCCAAAGGCTTCAGAACAGAAGAATCATCCCAAATCGCTTCTTCTTAAATCATCACCACATATAATTTACAACTATCGTCTTCTACAAGTCTAAAGGCAACTTCATTCTCCTTCGTCAAATCCAGTCTTGGTCTTGTGCAAAGCATTAAACTTTCAATAGCTTTTAAAACTCACTTTCTTCTTTTTTGCTTTAATTGCTTTGAGATCTTTTACTGCAAAACCATGTTGAAATACAAAATTGTTTCTTAAAAATTAAATTTCAAATAAATTGATAAAACTGTTGGATAAAAGTCTTTTTGAAGAGGCAAAGACTATATAGCAGTTGCTTTGAAATGAAGGTAATATGCATGAGTCATATGAATGAAGCAGGATAATACAAAGAATTGAAATATAATACAAAATTATTAAAATTCTGCTCGGAAAGGGATCTTTCGGAGGCCCCTAGGAAACGTTTACCTACCATTTTTCATCCGATGGTATTAAAGGCTTGAAACGCTCTGACTTTTACTTATGTTCTGTCTGTCGTCAAACAGTAGAATTTGATGTTTAAACTTTTGGTATATCTGCTCAAGATTTTTTTAACAGTTGTTATGCGTTCAAGAATTGAACAAAACTGGAACGGCTGATCTTAGAGTCGAATTGCCCATTTGAGGAATGATTTCCTAAAAGTAGAACCAGATCATTCTATTCTCCCTTCCTTTGTTATGTATTTGATACAACGGAACGAGTTTTTAAAAGTATGATTTGAGAGAAAAGCTAAATGTAACAGCAAAATAGAATAGTAAAAAAAATTTAGTCGGTATCATATTTTTACCAAAAGGTACACAAAGGATCAGTGTCGTGAAACGTGCAGCTGTGAAGTTGTATAGGAGGCCGCCATAGCCCGTCGCTGAGCAGAATTAGTTGTGGAAAAAAAGCCCCAGCAGAATAAGGTTGACTGTTTTGTTATTCTGTACTTGCCTATGGATGCAAAAGCTGGACCATTACACCAGCCCTTAAGAAAAAGATAGAGGTTGTAGAGATGTAGATGCTACGTCGAATTCTGCGGATTTCTTGAATAGAACAAATGACAAATGAAGTGGCTGTCAGGGAAGAATGAGCAACAAGATGTTGCCCCTGTCATCAGAAATAGGTAAAAGTCATTTTTGAGACACGCACTAAGGACAGAGGAACTTAAAGAACTGGCGCTGACAGGAATGGTTGAAGGATTACGAGGAAGAGGCAGAGCCAAAATTACTTTACATGAAAAGTATATCAAAATCGACAGAGAAGGGCAAGGTCCAGGTGTCGAGGGCAGAAAAGAAGAGGAGACTTTGTAAACGCATTATTTTCCGTCATACGAAAACATGGCACCTGGAGAGGAGGACATTAGTGTATACAGGCATCGGAGAGAAAGTACACCAATCTTACCTTAGTAACTCCGAAGTTTACGAATCTTCACGATCCTTAGACTGTAATTTTTCGAAAAATATCGTCGTACGTTACAGAGATTGATGTGTTGCAAGTACATATCTAGCACTTTACACACGATTCTCTTTGTAGAGTAATCTATACTTCAATATAGAGTTTTTGGAGAGGATTTGCCTTGTGAAAATTGACGATTGACACAAAAAAACAAATTTTCTGCTTCTTTTTGCAATTTCTATAGGTAGTTGTTAACATTGTTATATCGAGTACCCTTAAACAGCAATGATGCTTGAATTTAATCATTGTATGGCATTTTTGCATAGTCACCTAGAGGTAAAACAAATGTCACGTTCGAAAAAAGGAGAATTTAATTTCTTTGATGCAAGTATGAAACTTCCAGAATTGTCTATTAATTTTGTTGTGATCTTAAAACAAACTGTTCCCCTTGGAATTAATTTCATTTTGCAGGATTTTCTAGGAGGCACTCCAGTCTGCAGTCTCGTGGCACCGGACCTTCTGCAACTCCTACCAACGTTTATTTATTTGAACTCGTTTTAAAAAGTACTACTAACCAATCACTAGTTTACGAATTACAAGAGATCAACTCAAACACTTTTTCACAATGTTCACAAGAATTTTGAAGGGCATACAAATATTATTTTAAAAGTTTGTTGATGGTACAGAACAATAAAATTGCCCCGAGTAGCGAATTCATTTTAATACTTAAAAGTTTTTTCGTCTTACACTCCTCAGAGTACAAGATCGTCAAGTTATGAAATTGAAAAGGGAAACAAAATATCTTATACCCAAATGTGTCTTCAAAGTACTAAATCGGAAACCTGACTGCCGGTTGTTATTGTGACCAATCAGTGTCCTTGAAACAGAATGATTAACCGAAAAGGGCCAATGAAAAGACAATTCCGTATAATAGGTAAAGCTTGGTCTGCTTTATCACTTGTCCGTTCTAGAATCTGTTCACATCAAAGCAAGAAAACTGTTCCTTGGTGGAACAAAAGAATTTACCTTTTCATTGTACTTTTCTCGGATAACCATTTAGCTGTATGGACTCTGATTGGTTGCAATAACAATCTGGAAGTCAGATTTCTTATTAAATATTATCTGTTAAAAAGGTATCTTCAAATAGGTCTTAAATGCTTTTCAGGTTGAAATGGACTTACTATAGATCAATATCTAATATTTAAGGCAATTTTCTCCAAAATTCACTCCTTTTAGAAAATAATTGCTTCAAATAAATACCAAAGGAGCTAAAAAGATAAAAAGGCGCAGTTAAGCTCCTCTTTGTATACAAAACATGAACATTTCAAGTTTATAAAAGTGGTTAATATAAAGCCAGTATTCTTTGCTCGGAAAATAGTGCTAGCAAAAATAACATACGAGACGAGACCGTTTGATTCAGATACCGTATTCCTTCTAATAAACGTCGATCATCCAGCCGAAAATTTGAAGTAAACACTATCCTCCAATAAACGCCGCTCTCTGATAAACGCTGCATCATGAAAATGGGCGTTTATTAGAAAACAGACCAAATATTAAAATTTCACATACTACAAGAACTAATTAAGTGTACATTGGGCGAGATGATATTAACATGTAATGTTCGCATTTATCACACAATCTTTTTGTTACTTTTTTGAAACATTAGTTGTTTTACCTAATTAGTCATTTTGTAGTAAACGCCGCCCCCTAATAAACGCCTCACCTAAAAACTTTCTTTTTTGATGAACCCCGCGGTGTTTATCTGAGGAAAAACGTTAAAATAATGCCAAGGTAGACCTCTCTTTGCAGCCTTTGCTGGGCACAGTCAAATACTTGCTTTGATCCTCAGGATTAGTTTAAAAGGCCTCTAATTGTGTGACGGATCGCTGACTTCGATTAAAATATGAATTATTACATTTATCATTTTAGTTTGATGGTGAAAGGTAAAGATGATTTGAGTTTGTCTCCTTAATTTTGGCTTTCGCAGTGTGTATGATGACTGCACCGGGCGCTAAATGATGAAAGTATGAGGAGGGGGAGGCTCTAGCCTCGGCAGCCCCTCTGTTCCGACGGGCCTGATTTAACGTAAGTGTGAAGCTAACACATCTTTTGAAATGTGATAGCTTACGTCAGGTCCGTAGCCAAGCGCGTCAATTTGGAGGGGACCAATGAAGGATAAGGGGGTGTTAATTCGCTTTGAAGTACTGTACATAGCTGTGAGCATGATATAGCTGTATATTAACACAGGGGTCCAAACTGTATTAGAGGAGAGAGCCCTGTGAGGCTCCTTGGCCTTGGTCACAGGTCTATTGTTTGCTTCACCTGACTTGATGATCATTAAAATGGTTATGTCAATCAATCAAAACTACTCATCGATGTCAGGAGAGCTTAGTTTCTGTAGCTTTCCTTAATATAGATGGACATGGAATCAATGCTACAGGAGATGAAGTCTGCTTAATTGAAGAGAAAGACCCCTCTAAATATAACAGAAATTGGTTTACCAGGTGAAAATAATACTCGAAATGATTTTTGAGGCGACTCCATGACATTCCAGGACTGTGCACATCAGGAAAAATACAATTCCTGCAAAAAGTATTAAGAAATCGAATCCACACTTTACACCTTCAAATATCGATATCGATAAATCAGTTCATAAACTTTCTTTGGGTTTTTCAGGAAAATGGGCTGGCTTTCGTTGATCATCATGATCAACGTCACAGATTTAGCTTAGCTGACTGTATGATTGGCTGAGAAAGATGTTATCAACCTTGTTCATTATCATCAGGTCATGCCTCAACATGGAGCGCCTGGCTTGCAGCAGAAGACTGAGTTCAGATAATGAAAACGGGGGGATACAGAGTACTTGTCTCTAGCCCAATTATTCATTTCTGTACCCCCGTGCAAGAGTTTTATTGTCACTCAGGCAAAGAAAGATCTCATTGATGTGTTTTGTTCTTGCTCCACTCAATCCTAAAGTTGCATTCCATTTTCATGTGTTAAATGGGCACCCTTAATCGAACAACATGGTTAATTCCCTTGTCATTGATTACTCTCTTTTGATTGGCTAAAAACACTCGAAGTTTTGCTGAGAAAGCAAGCAGATTTTATCAGGCTCTCGACCCTTGGCCTGCGAAGATTTTGGTCATGCATGCCAGGAAACTGTAATCAAGTTCATACAAGGTGCCCAACAAACCCTGGAAACAACCGAAATGTCCACTCGGGGATATGTCCGGTCGGGGATGTGTCCGTTCCGGGACGTTTTCGTTCGGGTTTGTGTCCAGTCGGGGATATGTCCGTTCGGGGATGTGTCCGTCGGGTATTTGTCGGTCGGGGATGTTTCCGGATACGGAATATTAAGTGTCGTTCAGGAAAATGAATAAACGTTTGTCTATAAAGAAAGAAGACGGGGTTGCACCTTCTTTGTGTCCTTTATTCAGAATTTCGAAAAGCGCAAGGGCAACTGTATGAGCTATACCTAAAAAATTAAACTCAACAATATCAATTCATCTTAAAGCAATGAGTTAATACAGATACTCCCTGGAGAAAGTATGTCAGATTTAAAAGTATACATACATTGTAATAATATAGGCATCGCTCCGCGCAATTTTCTGTTATGAATGCAAAGGTGGTGCATTTCCAGAATAGTCCCAGTTCAACAGTAAGAGGGCTAGCTTCGAAACGCTAGGACAGTCCGGAAATGTTTCATTGAAATGTATGGCAATGAAAAAGACGGCTCGAACTCACGACCCTAGGGTCTGACACTCTCCCGCTTTGCCACTTCTAGTAAATATTGACTGTAAAAGTGTTGGATGCAGATGGTAGAGGAAATGATATGTTTTCATAAAATTTCGTAAATATTAGTGGCCAAACTTTGGCTTCCATCGAATCGATCAATTAAACTACAGTAAGATGATCTTTCCAAATGCAATCTATGTTGTGGAGTATTATGTGAGAAAAGCAGCACCAACGGGGGCAGTGGGGTAGGTGAACTCTCATTTCCTAGTTTTTGTTCTTTAAAAATATGTAAGTGAAATTACGTTAAATAACCCTTTCTGTCGTCGAGCCTCTTATTACTTTTCTGATCGTAATGCCATAATGCTGTGCATATTATGGAACTGGTGAGACAGTTACTTGGAAAGATGATGATGACTCGTGAAGACAATAGTTTATTAAATGTATTTCTAGCCTGACAAGTGACAAGTGACAAGTGACTGGACGTTAGGCAGTTGATGTTCTATACAAGAAAATTTAAAAAGGAAGAGTATTGCGATAAAAATTGTAAGAAAATCTAGAGCCTACGTGTTGTGGATAGGTTTTGCCATTATCCTTCCTTCACTCAAAATCCTGAAGAAAATGTTAAGTAAAGGTCGAATATATTACTTCAATTCGCTTTTCTTTACTCCAAAAGTAAGTAAATGAAAGCAGCTTAATACGATTGATCTGTACATACTTTATAATTTTGAAGGCAGTAAGAGCCGTTCAAAGCTCGATAAAGCATTCCTGGGGAAGTAAGATGACAGGGCTACAATCATGGACAATGAAAAATGAAAGTTTCCCCAACCCCCATTACAAAATATTGTTCAGTTTGAAAACGAGCATTTTGGGCACTTGCATGTCAGACCTCCCTGCTGCTAAGCGGAGGGGTCTGCAAAACAAATAATGCCATATCTGGACACCCCTTTCATGTGGCAAATGTTTTGCGTAAATTTGCTCCATTTTCACCGAAATTTAGTAAAAGTTTAACTTCTATTTATCCATGATTGTAGCTGTCGTACCACCAGCGCAACTAGGTACAGTATTCTGCGGCTTCCAACGGGAGTGCGAAAGAAGCAACGTAAAAAAGGTTCCTCGCTATAAGGTCCGTGGGTCTTCTTCATGGGAAATTGCTATTACTGTTCTATCGGTGTGGCAAGCAAGTCTGGGAATGTGCGGCAAAACATTTTTTTGTTGTTATTTTTTAAATCCTTCACTCAATACAATGCAGGGTCGCCACTTCAAAGTATTGAGTTACTAAGCTATAATGGAGCATAGAGCACTTTAAGACCGGATGTCCTTCATGACATCACTCTATGGCACTTCCTGGCGCCAACCCATGGCCCTTCCGGGATTTAAATCCTGACCCTCTTCACTGTCTTGATCTGAAGGCAAGGAACAAGACCACGGCGGCTCTAAACTTGGCATCTACGGGTCTAGCTACTCCAAGCAGTGCAATTACATATATCAAAGGTCTTGTGGATAGAATAAAGCTTTTCCTCTTGATACATTAATAAGTACAGAAAAGATACGAAAGACATCCCTTAAGTTTGATTCACCTGCAGAGCCCCTTGAAGTGCCTTAGGTGTCTTCAAATAACCTAGGCACTTTCTAGACACACAATATCAGTTTCTTTACTGCTGTGATAAGCTGTAAGTCCATGCCTAATGCGGGACTCCACAGAGCAATGTCTTACAGATCTGGTTTAAATACAGGCTGAACACGTCTTCAATGAAAGATCTCTACCTGGAATGAATCAGGCTGGAGGTCTTCCATACCATGAATAATGACCAATGCTTTACTAAAAACCATAAAAACACTAAAAACCCGTAGAAGAATATGTACATACAATGGGATGATATAATACACTATTTTCAGCATTAGGTGGAATATGATAATAGCTATCTATCTTTGGTAACGTACAATGGCAAGGTAGTTTAACACTGATCAACACTGTTTTCCTTTCGCCTCCTTCTTAATGCTCTCCTCTATGATATTGGAATCTTCTAGTTTGTTACACAGAATGCAACAGAAAAAAACGTCTGATTCACTACCATGTTATGGAGCTGAGCATGAGTGCAGACTTGCTTAATAATTGCCTCTTAGTGTTCGACGTACAACAGTTTATAGCCTTGTGTGCTGACATGAATCCTATGGACCTTCCTCAAACGGGCTTTTTCCTAAACAAAAGAGGTAAAATATGTATCATTAGGTAATTGTCAGGAAGAAAATGTTTCTGAAATTAATGTTGTATACACAGCTGATCCTAGTTTCAAGCTATCAGGTTACACATAATACCTTGACTAGGCAAGGCATGTGGACAGGTATTGAAGAGATATGTAGCCTTTATGCCTTTGATATATCCATTATAGCACGAGAATAGTGAAATAGTGGGGCTGCATACAAAAGTCTACATCTGTCCAAAATGGGCTAGGGTGACTTTTAGATTTTTAGACCATAGAGCTATTTACAACTGGGTGCATTTCCTGAAAACGTGATGGCTCTTCATGTAATCAAACCTATCCACTTGATCATCAATGATCTGGCAAGAAAACTATAGTCAACCATAAGTTGGTGGATGTGTTACAAAATCAATTAGATAGACTTGGTAACAAAATGTAAGGGCGGCGGCGCGGCAAGGCGTGACAGGAAGGCACGATACAAGTTGCGATTAGCGTTTAGTACCGTTCC
>JAAAKL020002052.1:0-27726 GCA_010016065.2 Carybdea cf. marsupialis auct. non (Linnaeus, 1758)
AGACTTGTCCAGCTTTCCTAGTGCCAATTCGACTTGTCTAGGGTAACTTTTGTGAAAATCGTTTCTGTTTGATGTCTAACACATTTTGCATTGCAACCTTCGTTTGGTTTAAACCAAACGTTCTAATGGTTGATATTTAGTTGTATTTATGCTCTTCTCCTACTAGTTATGTAGAGAAACAATTATAATTCAATTACAGCTTTATAGGTTTTTTTACTTTTATAGAGAATATTTTTTTGTAGTAGAGTTACAGGTTGATGTATGATTAATCATTTTCATGTTTCTGATTCTAGCTTCTTGAGGCGTCTTGATCCTAGTTCAGGATAAACAGATAAATTTTCTAATCTTAAGGACAAATCATGAAGAAGCATAACCGCCATCTTCTGAAAATTTTTTACTCTCGTGAGGAAATGACATTGACAGCCTGGTTCTACGTTGGAGCTCGTGCCATGTTATGGATGAGCGGATTTAGTTGCCAGGGTGTTGCGCGTATTGGATGCAGCTTATGGCTTGACAACTAGAATATTTTTAGTGTTTTAATGGTACTGGCATATTGATGGATTAGTATATCAGCGTTTATGGCAGTTAAGGTCCAATAATGTTAATCCTAGGCATTAACCTTCTAATGTTAGAAGGCAGTTTTGCTGACTTTCTTCTGCATGTCACCATACGTGTACTTGTAGCCGCTTCTGTGGTTTGATGTCTTGATTGGTGAATGTTTTTGACTTGTGAAGAGAGTTAGTACAGAGGCAAGACTGAAACAACATCTTCGTTTCTTATCAAATATATCTACCTTAGTTGAACCTGCTATTTGCCAAGTGCTCTTCAATACGATTGCCTACACCGCTTTTAAGTACTTTTAAGTTGTTAACACTAAACATGAAAAATAATGAAAGGAATGGAAGGTGCATTAAGAAGCAAGGTTGTGCGGGTTACAAGGTGGGGAACTTGAAAAACACAACTTTACAATGATTTGGTACCTTGTAATATTCAGAGGATTTTTAAATATAATCAGGGAACCTCCTTAAAACAAGATTTTTTACATCGAAGTGTGACAGGAGTTCTAAGAATGTAGATATGATCTTTGATAACTGTATGCCAATTGCCAGGTCTGTTAGAGTAAAAAGGACCCTATTCCGCTTTAAACGTCTGATTGTATTTAATAACATTTTCAGGGAAATGATTTTGACATAAAGTTCTTTTCCCAATTCGGTGATATTGTTCGGCTTTACTTGAGTTCATTTTCTTTCATTTTTTCACTTGCAGCTGTGTGTTATTTTGGAACCAATGCAGGAGTTAATGTCAAAGCAGAAAACATTGCCTATGAACCCACGAGGTAAGTATGACAATTTCATACTTGTTTACGCACTGTGTTGATGGTGTCACTAAAACGATTTCTTGTAGTGCTTAGAAAGCAATACATGAACCTGTTTTGATAACCTATGGAGATCGTGAAGAGTTTCAACTAAACCCGCTCTACATTAATACGAACAACATCAAAGGGAAAATTTCGTCAACGATCGCCGTCAAGGTTTTTTCACACCCAGTTATCTTCGTAACGATATATTTTTTTGATCCATCGACATGGCATATTGTCACTAACTCTAATATTAATCACAACGTCGGTGATAACTGTACGATCTCAATAATGTTTCCTTGTGCATCGTGGCTGGTGCACAAAGTATTTATCGTTATGAAAGGTTGTTAAATTGTGATAAAATGTAATTGTGATGATGTTGTCAAATTTCTGTGCTGCTATGAAGATACTGCCACCGCGAAGGCCAATATGATGTAACCATGGATAAATTTATAGTATAATAAATGCGGTTATCAGTAGTTCAACTTAAAAATTTGGTAGAATTCTAGCAGCAATATTGTTAATCGGGCGAGGTATTGAGAATGTAGGTAAGCAAGGTTTGAAAATTAAGGGTCTTCAGCTGATTATACTGTTTATGGAGAGGTAGCTGAGGGTACTTTGCCGGGGGTTTTTGCAGGTAAGTGTTGCTCTGCGAAGCAGGACGGTTTGATAACTGTGTAGAAGACGCTCAAAAGAAATTGGACACTTTTGCTAACGTGTATTTGACAAAATAGACAGTCTGTATTTGAAGGCTTTTTTTGTGATACCTTTATCCCTTATTTGCATGGAGAAGAAGGCATTTTTGTCATTTGATTTCATGCAGTGTTGCCATAGCGGGAATTGCCAGTGGTAACTACAAATGCTTTTATTGTTCATGTAACTATAACCATTCATTATAACGATAGGTATTGATCCTTGTTATTATAATGAGAGCATTATTTATTATTTGACAAGACCGAGTGATTCGTGGAAGATATCAAACCACACTTCGAAAATCTTGAAATTAATTGATTTAGCGATACTCTTTATAATAAAACTACACGATGTAACGCAATGAAGTAACCTTGGAGACATGATTATTTTCAAATGTGTCTTGCTACCTATGCGGAGGGAAAGTGTTGACGTCACAAATGAAAAGTTTTAGAAATAGTACGATTTGATTTGGGATATTTAAAGGCAACCATGGAATAGGCTGTTTTCCAAAATACCAGACCTGTCTACAGTGTTTAAATTAGAGGTGTTTGAATCTCAATAATCTCTGCTCAAAACTCTGTTCATATTCCTTGGTTCCTTAAGTTAGGATCCAGCATCAAATAATATGGTTTTGTTGGACAGATTTAAATCTTTTAAAGCTGATATCTCGGTGTTGGGAAAGGGCATTAGTCTCAATTTTGGCCATTGCCATTCTTACTAAAATGGCAACATGAAAATTCAGTACCTTGTCCATGTTTCAAACATTTTTAAAACGATGGCGCTACACTTTCCCTCTGCATTCTTAACCTCCATCCATGCAAAATGCTCTTTTTATTGAAAAGGGGATCTTTTTTTGTTGGAGTCCTGTTTCTGAAAGCCTAATTTCTGGTTATTGTCTTGTTTGAGTTTATTCAGCATTGGCCCTCAAAGTGACTAATATATGAAACATGGTCCATGTCTCTGGCCTGTTTTGTAATGTTTTGTCGAATAGAGGGGACTTGGTCAAAAATGTATTGACGTTGTACCCACTTTACAGATGTAGAAGGCCTCTAGTGGAATGAGTTCTTCGTGTAAACCTTAGCTAGAAGGTGCTTCATAGCTTTTGGTATCTCATAAGTTCAACCCCACTTCTCTGATTATACGGTACCCTTGTACCACGAATTTTGTGCCTTGCGAAGTATATGCTCATGATGATAGTGCGCATGCTCGAATGATATCATCTGGCACCGTTTTGATCACAAATTTGGCAGTGATTGCCATGAAAAAAACAGTCTGGAGAGCTGGTATTTTGGTATTATATCAATTTGTATGGATTTTCTGCCTCAAATTTTCATATAAAACGATGGCTGCGTGGTTTTTCTTCTTGCATCACTTTTTCATTTAATATGATATTGAGTCAGGTGACCTAGTTTCAGTTACTCCTCCAAATACTTTTACCTGCTTAGTGTAACCTGTAAGATGCACTCAAAATGTTGCGTGAAAAATTATTCCTTCCTTCAAAGTGTTACGATTTTACGTTTCTTCGTCTCAAACATAAACATTTGTTTTTTTTAACCTAGTGTCACTCCGTGTTATTCCTTACATTTTTATTTTGTCGTATTCCCTATCTTTCCCCCGCAAAAATGTACTCTAGCAAAACAAAATTGAAAGCAAGTGGGTTTGATTCACGCACACCTTCCGTTTACCTTATTCCTGAACACTTAACATTATTAGTCTCACCTCTTCCCCCACTTGGATAATCGTTTATCAAGTAACGCAAATGCCAACTATCTTTTTAATTTCATTTCAAGTTCCATCACTCTCTTTTTTGCCGTTAATAACCAAGCATAAGCATTAGGGCGAGAAGCGCCTCACCCCAAAGTAAATTTCCGAACTCCACCCTGACATCACACATCTCACTTAGTCCGGAAGTTAAAAGTGAATGCAAAGTCGCAAATATATGTGACCACACAGAACTCATAATTTGGGTGTAAATTTGGTAAGGGCACAAATTTCGCGCGACACCTGATAGGTTTTGTCGACAGATTCCATTGATAACATAGGAATCGCATTGGTTTGCAATGTCTAGACATTGCCGTTGTCCTGATGGAGATTATCATAACAACGGAAGTGGGAAATGTTAGTAGAATCTCTCTCTGAAGGAGAGTTTCAGAAGAAGAAAATATTTAAACTTAAGTGTCTTGGTTACACGATAGCGACAATGTCTCGCATATCCTTTAGAACCATCTTCACGAGGGCATCAGTTTTATACTACTTAATAGTTTTGTACTCGACAGCCTTCGATACCAGATAGACCTTCCAGTCTCCACTATTCGGTGTGCTTAATTACCAAAGTTGCTCCACTTGGAAAGTGGTAACAAAATTTTGGGCATCGTGCTTTGCGTATATCAATACGGCACATTTTCAGCTCCGGTTCGTGTCTTTCAGAATCAGTTGTCATAAATCGAATTGTAGCTTTATCGGCTTTGTTATGACCCTCTGTAGATGGAGAGAAAACATCAGCGATGTTTAATCACTGTCAATCAATTGAAACTATAACTCGTAAACTAACTGCTACCTAAAGTTATCCAGTACCGTAAAGATAAACTCTCTCTCGGAGCAGATATGATACCACATACAGCAGATTGGGTAACCAACATTGAACAATATCCATCATCGTAACACTAAAAGGCCGCATCTAGAATTATTGGCTACCTGTAATTAAAATCAATCCGGTATCAAGAGATATTTAGTTATGAGTAACTGAGATTTAATGCGGGATTTATTGTATGAAATAGACATCGGATAGAATGTAAACCAAGTACCTGAAATGTCTATCTGATATCTAAGACTACAAAGGTGACGGAGGCCTTTACTTTACTGTTTGCTAACTGAAACATGGTAACAGTGCAACATGCAATTGCTTGTGTTTATAATTATATTTCAAATAGGCCCGAGAAAGTCAGTAATAGACGAAACACTGTCTTAAATATGGTTTCCTTTTTGTTGTATTATTCTTTATTGTTTGTTGGTGTGTATATCACCATCTATATATCACATCTATATATCTATGGTGTGTATATATATATATCAGAAATAATGCTCATCGTGAGTGCCTCATCTTAATAGTGGTTTCATAGCGGTGGTGAAATTCCAGGTGCCAAAAAGGATTGCAATACGCTCTCTGATATCAGATATTTCATAATAACAACTGCTTACAATAGTGATGTTTTGTGCTTGCTTCGGACGAAGAAGCTCGTAAAATGGAGTACGAGAAACTCATATAGCTTTTGCCGGAGAGTCAAATGGTTACAAAATATGATGTCTGTACTCGCTTAAAAACTGATATACACTGTAGAAAGCCTACACGTAAGCTGCCCGAGAAAACAATTTAAAACGTCTAATCTCGGGTTCATTTACAGATTTTTTTACTTGTTTACATTAAGTGAGGAACGCCCGTGTATCCCAATCTCTTGTATGAAAGGGCATTTTGACGTATTGAATTAGAATTTTTGGTCTACTTTTTCGTTAAAATGGTTAGTAGACTAAGGTTGCCATTAAATTTAGGTTTCCGTACAGTTAAAAAATCTGTGTAGTCCGAAATCTTCACATCATGAAAGAACAGTTTAGGTTCCGAATAACGATAAATTGCCAGTTGTGTATCTATTCGACTCTTATTCCTATGGTAACCATCTTAAATCGTTGGGACATTGTCTAAACGACTTGTGTTCACCTACTAGACAAACGAAAATTGTGGGATGGTAATTAAATTATGCCTCCGATACATTATAATGATCGTGGAATAAAGTTTTTCTTCTTTCCTATTTGTCACTTATTTCCTAAATAGTATAGTTACCCTAACTTGAAATTAATTTCCACGCTAATCGTCTTACGCCATATGTGTCCACCCAATTCATACATCGCTCAGTTTAGATGTTCATCGATAAAGACCGCCTCCACAATCATTTTCAATATTAGTTTGGCGGATTGCAGAGCTTTCACAGCAAGTAGCTGTAATAGACAATTATGTCAGGGCCGTCTTTGATTAAAATCTGGTCTTGCCCCATGTGCTTCTCCCAGTTTTAGCAAAGCTTAGGCGAAACCTCTCACGGGCAACTAGTTCACTCAGGTCAATTTGACAAGAGAACAAAAGCGTTCAGATTCTGTGTAATCAACGCAGTTAAATTTAGTTTAGTGTTACTTTTACCCCCTGAATAGCTTATAAGATAACATAGATTGTTTGATAAAAAATTGATTGCAGGGGAGGACAGGCAAATGATGGCGGTCAAATATTTCCAGAATGGATTGTAACTTGAGATACGTTTGTATCAAACAGCAGCTATGTGTTATTTTTTGCTGTGAAAAAGTCGGTTGCTGGAAATGCCAAAAGTTACAGCAACCAGAAATGTGGGAAACAGATAAAACATATTAGAAGATCGTGGCAGGGTTGTGGCGGGAGTATTGTGATATTTAAGAATAGTATTGCTTTCATTTGGATTTTTAGGTTTGGTCAGTTAGCATTTGTTGCAGTCCTGACATATAGAGACTGTGTTTCCAAGGCAGCAACTAGGGTGCAGACTTAATGGCTTTTACGTGGAAAACGATTCTGAGTCTGGCTGGAATCTATGGTTATAAACAGTTTAACTGGAATAAGACTTCGGGGCTGATGATACCTATTAAGTAACAATGTGTCGTGAAGATTGACGACTAGATTGTTCTTTAAAATGAAGTCAGATGCATAATGGCGAAGGCAAATTTATCCTACCAAGAAGTGCAGTAATAAAGTGCTAGAGCAACGTATCTTTTAATAGATACTGACAGATAAACGAATAGGATTTGTTATTGAGTTTTCATAGATAATTAGAGTTATTCAGAGTTCTTTATTTCTACCAGTTATTTCAGGTCTTATGAGGCCAGACGTAATGAACAGCAGCCATAAAAATGTGTTGGCATCTTGTTATAATACCTTTCCGCCCTGCTGTAGGAACGGGGCATCGAATATTAACCTTGCTACCCACCTCGCATGGTTGGGTAAGATACCTGCATTACCGGATCGGGTGAATTGCTCGGGTCAATACCCTTTCGATAGCTAATTAGGGCTGTACAGATATGCACGTTTCCACTGAGGGCAGTAGTTACCTCACTGAACTATTAAATCTTGACCGTTGACTATTTCATAGTTAGAATATACAGGATATTGTCCCCTGCTTTGCGTATTAAAATACGCGATGTACCACAAAACGAAGTAAAAATCACTTGAGTAGGGCTGCAGCTGGTTAATGCGTGTTGCGTACGTAACTGATGTAATACCAAGAAATGTACCACTTGACGACAATGATTAAGCAGAACCCCGTTTCACGACGATGTAAAAAGTCATTTTTGAGTATTATTTATGTGGCAAATAAGCATGCATGAAAAGGTGACCATAGGGGCAGTTCCTTCTCCTGCTTGCGTTAGATTTCTGTGCATCAGAGTCTGCGCGAGATTTCTGTGCAGCAAAGTCTGCTCGAATACATAATCGTTTCTTTCACAAGTATCAATCTCTTAACATACGTGCCTATCGTGTTGGAAAGAAATATTTCAACGTTTGATTCAAACAATCTCTTGCTGTCGAGTATTTACTTCTTCCTCAGATTAAGAAATTAAATGAGATGATGTTTGAATCGAGAACAACCAAGCAGCTGTGCTTTTTCCGTCTACAAATCTGAATATCGTTTTCTTTTACGGGTTCTGCTTTTCGTATTGAACCAGAACCATCCTTTTTGTGATCATTTTGTGTGATAAGTCAACATCTGTTACAAGACCACATCGTAAAGTCAACAACTTGATCGTCAAAGTTGCAGAATGGAAATGTTAGTCACGCCCATTGTGAACGGTTGTTAAATGGATGGAAAACTTTACGACTTGTTGACCTTTGATGTCTGGCTTTGGTATTAACTCGGTATTGCGAAGAGTTTCATCGCGAATGTGTGAAAATAATTATTGTTTGATTTTTATGCGAAGCTGAAGCTGGCAATAAAATCGATGGATAACACCGATTATCCTTTCCTGCTTTGCTCTGGAACCTGCAAGAAAAATCCTTCGGCATAATACTGTGGAAACTTGCCCAAGTCCTGACAGTTTTACACTGGAGTTGAACTTCATGTACATCTTTTAGACAGAGTGATTCGTGTCTAATATGCGGTACTCTTTAGACCTTTCTGTGGCTTTGACATATCTTATTAGCAGATTAGAAGAGACAGTTGCCTTGCGTTATTGTTGTGATAGTTGAAACCAGGGCTGTTGGGGGGAACTGGGGTCAGAGTGATTCCAGTGTTTTTGGATGTAGACTTCCGAACAACGTAGTCATATTCTAAAAGGTTTCTGACGGCCTGCTGCAATTCTAATGTTGAATTGCAATACTACTCGAAGTTGTTCACTGCTTTCTACTTAGTAATATGGTCTCCGTTTAAAAGGGAAGGACGCAGTGTTTTAATTGAGGATTTTGATAGTTTGTCTCACTGTTGGTATAACTTGGTTCTTTCTACACCTGAAAGTTTTGCTTATTCCCAAACTTAAAACTGTACTTAATGTCCAAATTGCAGCTTTCTCTTCTTTTTCATTCTTTTCTTGTGCCAGCTGCCTTTTTATTATGAACCATTATGGCCTATAGAACCTAAAAATTTATTTTTAGTTTGAGCAGTTTAAACAATCTACTTAAAGAAAGGTGAAAGCTATGTGTTACATTTACTCCCTTCTGTGCGGTTTGGGAAGAGCTCAGAGAACCTGTGATTTCCCATTTATAAGTAACATCTGATTTAACTGATCAAGTCGGTACACTTGTGTACACAGGGTGATTGGAAACAATTCCCCTGATTATCTCAGGGAGCTATTTCTCTTTAAAAATTTTGATGGTGGAGCTTTTACTTACTAATGACGTTAGATAGGCTGGTGCTGCTGCTTCGTGACTCATCTTTGTGCCACGCTACTTACTAGTAAGACGACGCTGCCCTTGTTACCTCATCTTATTCCATCTTGTTTTAGTAATTTAATTTAGTAATTTCGAACCAAAAATAAGTCAACAACAATGCTTTATACAATTTAGTGCTACTTTTCCGTTTAGCCTGATTTCTTGTCTAGTATTTAGTATTTTGAACATCAGTCTGTGTATCATTCTTTGATCCGGAACTGCGCTTAGCTTGGTTCAGCCGTTTTGGATTCTCTTATGCTAGCGTTTAGCCATCAATGTCTCGAATTTATATCTTGCGTTTTATGATTACTTTGTTTTTTGGATCGAGAAAGTGGACATTTAACTAGACGTAACTTCCTTCTCAATATTGATTATTTATGGCCTTTTCTTTTCCTGTCGCGATTGAAGCCAACAGTAAGCAGTATTAGCACTTAGCAGGGACACATTGTCAACTGAAACTAGAAATCCAAGATGCGTTTTGATTGTTCCCCTTTACTAGGAATGCTTCTGTTTTCAACTTCTATTTGAATGGTCTAG
This sequence comes from Carybdea cf. marsupialis auct. non (Linnaeus, 1758), assembly GCA_010016065.2. NCBI lineage: Eukaryota > Metazoa > Cnidaria > Cubozoa > Carybdeida > Carybdeidae > Carybdea > Carybdea cf. marsupialis auct. non (Linnaeus, 1758). The sequence goes on from JAAAKL020002052.1 coordinate 9,516, forward strand.
TACCATGTTGATAAGTTCAAAGGCCAATTTGAAATCACACTGTCAGCGTCCATTTCAAGTGCTAATGAAGTAGGCTTAGCACTGTCAATTGTATCTTATAGTAACTTGTACGTTATACCATCCATTTCGCAGATAAGAAAACTATCATATGGAGGTGCTCGTTTTCATTAAGAGAAAATATTAAAATTCAATAATTTTATGTCGTAAAACATCGGTAGAAGAGTTTAAACTGGGAATACATGCCATTTTATTTATTTATTTATTTATATTTATCTTATTTCTAAGCATTGAAACAATTTCTTTACTACTGATACATTTTCCTGCTATCGGTGAATATTCCAGACAGCAAGGGACGATTTAAATAAAGTGCAATAACTGTTATTCATCCATAATACTCATCGATTACTTAAAATGTGTTCTCGCATTGGTTACTGCATTAAAGTTTTTACTGTGGGTTACCTTCTTCTTACTTCTATGGACCGAGTATGGTCATAATTGTGCATCCCTGAGATTCAGGAACGACCATGCCCTTAATCTTTGCTATTTTGTTTTTAGAATGTATGAAGGCTGTTCTCTATCAAAAGTGGCAAGCGCGAATGATGGGGCAAGGTAAGATATTGTACTGTTTGTTATTTTAGTCGTTCGGGGTTAAGATGGTTAAGCTATTCATCGTGGCATCAAACGTGAATATGATGAAATTGAGATAAGATCGAATTAAATTCGGCTTAAATTTACACGTAATTTTAGCGAGAGGTGATTGTTCACCCATGCGCAAAAACGTTTGTTGTTCAAGCAGTGAAAATTTAGAACACATTTTTCTCTTTTCCCTTCATAGTACGCACGCTACCTCTTTCTTTCTCTTCCGACACTAAGGCCCCGCATAAAATGCCTTCACCCATATGTACAAAATGTAAATGCCGCATTCTTGGGTTCGACTGGCTGCCTGTTTATTTCTTATTGATGTCACCATCCCTTTAAAGGGATTTTATTGAAATTGAACAATGGGCGTAAAATCTAAGGAACTTGATACTGATACTGAACACCGAAAGTAACGGCCCTTGTGTAGGAAATAGAAAATCACTATGAGAAGAGTAGTGTTGACAACTGAACGGTATTCTACCGTACAATACGGTATTTTAGGGTGCTTGTACGGTCAGTCCAACAAGGGAAATTGGGGAGACGGAAACTCAAGAAGCCCGTCGGATGGATTGTACCTGTGTTTAGACATCCCGGCCTTGTCACATATGTGTCACGCTGAACATGCTTGAAGAACACGTGAAGGGTACAAGTGACTGTGATCTAGAAAGAAAAGACGGTGGATTTGCAACCCGAGCTGACTGTATCACCAGCTAATGATTAAGATACAGTTGTCCATCATGACTTGAATGAACTAAATAATGCAATAATTGAGATTGTTAGAAATGAACTCGATGAGATATATGCCCAACTGTGCAGACGAGGGAATGTGTCAGAAACTGGCGAAACAATTAAATCACATTACTAGTATTAGAAAGGTTAGATTGTTACAGAACAGAACAAAAAAATACAACAGAGGTAAAAATATCTCAGAACTAGCAGACATGCTCATAACTGGCAGATAGCATCAACAATACAGTAATGGCATGCAAAACCAAAAAGGAATTAGCTATGTCAAAGAAAAGCACCACTATCAACAAGGGAAGCCAACCAAACATAACTTATTGTAGGAATGACAAAGAAACTTAATGATCTAGTTCGATGCGGCGATGTAAGACAAGAATTCCCATGCGTCGTCAATATGACGTAAACGTCAAGAACGTAAACCAACATTCTCGTTTGTAGTTTGCACTTTTGTTTTAAAGAGGCTCCATTTGAATGATTGGTGTCCATTTTTGTGCTCATTCACAATAATCTGGTATATTTTGTTCCCTTTTATATAATGAATTGTATGATAATTTATCCCATTTCATTATACAATATCTATTTACACGAGTTAAGTTTTATGCGACGCGAGTGCATTATCAAACTCGTGCTCCCCTGTGCTCCAAGTCGATCCTTTTAACGTTCCTAAGCCTTTTTCCATTCGCCCTTCCTTTTCCGACACCATTTGCAGTTCTTTCTTAAGGAAATTAACTATCTTGCCATATTTTGCCATACAGGTGATTTTCCTGCGTCGCCAATGGAACACTTATGGACCAGCACAACCCGTAAGTCTTCTTGGATGACGCGACACTATTCCTTTGGTTCTTCTTTTGCGCGTTCACATTTAATTTTTATTCTATTTAAATGAGGATCGAAGTGGAAAGAACGTGAAAGGTGTACAATAGATATAAAAAGTAGAAGTAGGAGGCGGTTTGGAATCTTCTGAATGTGCACCAGTTGTTCAGCATACCATGGGTTCCAGACTCATATCCCAATCATAATAATGCCCGCTCGACTTTTAGCACCTACTATGAACTCAGGACACTTTCTACTGTTGAATCTTACCGAAATCTATCACGTGACTGTCGCACTGCCTCCACATTACCTGTATGCCCCAGTAGCTGTGTTGGTCGACGTGATATGTTGGATTAATTGAGTGATGGTTTATTTATTCGAAGAGGTGATAGGTACCCGCATTTATTGATGCAGATATTTTACAGATAAGATCCTATGATTTTGGAGTTAATCGCAACTTGGCTACAACGTAGTGTATTTCCCCTAAGACTAATGTTTAGATAAATCAGTTGCCGTAATGTAATAGTCGTGTTCTTTCCTCAAATCGAAATAATTACTAATTGTCTCCTTGTTAATAATACTCCACTCGCTTCGTATTACTCTTTATTGTATAATGAAATGGCTTTTACCGTAGCAAGTCTATAGAGGTCTGAAGGGCGCTCTACAGGGGTCTTAAAGAAGGTCGCCTCGGAGGGTAGGGACTTGTTTTATAGGGGGCCTACTGAGAAAATGGCCTGCTATGGGTAATTCACGGGGTGAGCAAGATGTTGCTAAAACATGTTCATTTGAAATACCGCCTATATAAAACCCGCTAACTTTTGGTAAATATCATGAGGTCTCTTTGTTCAATATGTAATCAACCTTCACCAGTAGCACTATCTTCAAAATGTCAAAGGCCCAACACAATTAACTATGTTAGCATAGGCTGTTTGAACATGCATGTTGTATTCCTTACGTCTTGTGCGTACGGTGACATGTGGGAAAATTTATCATTCTCATTTATGAAGAAGCCCAATTATCATCTCAGTTCGTTATAACTATTTGATTATTGACTAGACAATCCATTCACTTTCCCAACATTTGTCACAGACTCTGACTTTATATGTCTCCCAAAAGTTAATTTTATTGACAATAAATTTTGTGTCTGCCCTCTTTTATTATCACAGCTGAACCGGCGCGATCGCAGGGGAAAACTCGTAAACGAAGATCATCTAATCGAGCTGAAAATGCTAACAAGCAATCTCATGTATCAGCCTCTGGTGCACCCCCGAAGAAGAAATCACCTATGACTCCACAATATAGCTTGAATACCTCCGATGTCATGGTGGTTGGCGAACCCACCCTCATGGGTGGTGAATTCGGTGATGAAGATGAGCGACTCATTACAAGGTAAACCCTAATAGAAAAACAATTTCAAGCTCTTTGATTTACCGTTGTAGTGATTAGGTAAATGCCCAACAATTCTCTCTCTGATATTGTTATACCTACGTTGTCAAAAGCGAGCTAAATATAACCAATTTCTCCAAAAGCTCGAGACATTGTACTTTTCTTGCCATAAGGACTACTTATATGGCATTGCATTATGTTATACATCAAACTAACTCCTTTTCATCTTTCTCATTGCCCTTCAAAAGAGACAGACAGAGACAGATAGTATTTGAGAACACCCTCTTTGGGGGGGGGGGTTCAATCCACACGCTTTGGCTCTTGTGATCGAAAATCTGGTAGACTAACCTCACCACATCTCATTTTTCTAGAAATAAGGGAACCCAGATTGCGTTAATGATATTTTAATTTCAAATTAAAACAGCCAATTTTTTTCCGACCATACCCAACACAATGACCAAGAAAGAGTCTTCAGCTACCGTGGATAGGAAAGGCATTGTTATGTTTTGAAAAGAGATTAGCAATAGCAGTGACTAAACGGTTTCCTACAGTGAACTCTGAGTTATTCTTCCAAAAGAGATTCTTGCATGCAATCCAGAAAGACGCCACGCCTACTCTACATAAAATTTCGTTAGTTCAGGAGGTCACATGTCGTACCGTGACATTTCCTTACGTAGGCCTTATGGTGAAGTCGTTACAGGTTAGGATGGCGAACAATTAGTAAGCCTTCATAGGCAAGCCTGACACAGTATGGAGAAATTTTAAGTAGAAGTGCATGAAAGCTAACTTAGTAGTTTCTAAATGTTACCAGCAATTGACTTAAACTCTGACCTGTGCCGAAATGCACCAAGGGTAATTACTGAACATATAAGCAAAAGCTCCTTTTTTCCCTTTTTATTTTGCTGCTCTGGAAGTCGTTATACATTAGAACAGAGCAACCTGCAGGTTTTTTATTAATGTGACCAACAGGAGAAGTGTCACTTGTATAAATATAAGAAGGATAACCCACTCCTATGCTTTTATTACCTAGCGAAAAGTTTTCTTCCTCCACTACAAACGGTTGATGTGACCGGTGTCTGGCGACTCAAGCAGTATTTATGAATCCATTACTAGATGCTTATATTAAAGATAAAGAGGTTGTATCAGCACTTAATAAGAATTTGCTAGTTTGAATATGTTAACAGGTTTTCATGCGTAATGGTCTTTTGTTATGACTTCAAATAAAGTGCAAGATTGATACGAGAAGGGGATGTGGGGGGTAGAGATATCAATGTATCTACTCATGGATCACGCTATTACATATACGACTATCATGTTAACTGATTTCCAGGGAATCACGAGGAGAAGGTGAAGTGACAATGCAATCTTGTCAAATTTTCTGCAGTGTGTTGCAGTGCGGTGCGGTACAATGCAGTATGCTGGATGTCTGTGGGATGGTATAGATGCCAAACATTACACTGCTCTGCTGTATTATGCTGTACTACTCTATAGTTTTTATTGCATTTCGAGATTGGAATAGTTTAGTTCAGTTTAATTAGTTATGACAATGTATCTAGTACTTTAAAAGAAGATGGTAAAATCTTGAGTTACTTTTTGCAAGGTACGGTAAAAGCCAAGCTGAGTCTTAAAGGGTCCCTTGTGGAAGTGATATCATGCCCCGTGTTAGTTGATGTGTGAAGAGATGTCTAAAATCGTTTGACCTGAACTCCTTTACATATTTCTTGATAATCTCTCAATCTTCTTCCTTTTCGACACTCAGAGTAGAGTTGGCAGTATTTTCATATTAGCACCTATGGGGGACACAGGACCAAAAACGACTGTTAATTCAATGAAGAAAATCTGTTCGTAGCAGTAATTACGCAAAAGTAGTAGGTCAGATACTAGTATGCACATTTATGAAGGTTAATAAGGACTTTTTTGCGTATATTGTGCAAAATAAAAGGACTTAATTCCCACTATACATGCTGGTATTGCCAACACTATGTATAGTTTAGAACAGCGGTAGCCACTGTGAAGGCCATTACGAAATGGGGAACAACTGTTGATCATTTGAATGCACTGCTGGTTCGTCAAGTGGGAAATTATTTAGACTTTGATGGTCAAAATGCAGTGCTGTTAATTGATTTATTGTCTCTTGAAATAAGTATTCACAGCCCTCGAGGAAAATAATTGAGACTAGCAGTGGAATAAAGTGAACCTTTGGCCAATGTGCGAATGGCCTGGTAGCTTTAGTGATCATTAAAGATTGTACTTTGTGATCGACTTCAATTGAAAAAATTACATATTATTTTCAGCTTACAATTAAATCTCATCCTAAATAAGATTATAAGCTGCACCTTGGAATAAATCTTTGATAATTGCATCTGTATGGACGAAGCGTCTGTGCTCTCGCCTGCTGTTCATTTGTGTCTGGGATTTGTTCCTTTGCTCCAGTGTTTAGTCTTCTGGTGAAGTCACGTCAAAGGGCTTGATGAGTGCGTTTTGAAATAGATTTTTCAAGTTTATGTTAAAAAGTAAGCCATTTTCACTAACAACAAGCGCGTGTTCATATTTAAGGGAGAGTTAGCAAACTTCTAGTAATCTTTCAGAGACTCCTTGGTGGTTTCTCCAATTATACAGTTCGTATTCAATCATCTGCGCGCTTTACAAGGTGTTTCTGAAATCTAGTTTTAAGTGATAGCACGAACAAGACAGCTTATCCATCCTGTGGACACACTTAACAAGCAATCATGTCTACGCCGTCAGTGAGACGGAAGCGTCTTATATCTCCAATATTGCAAACCGACCAAGAGCAGCAGTGCAACATTACATGCGTTTGTTAGTTACCCTCTTACAGCTAGGTTATTCATATCTCTTCCTCTATCCCTGCCCTGACTGGTTTATGCAGACATTACCTAGTTCAATATAAGAGAATACGATCGATCTTTTAAACTGAAGGTGTAGTGATTTTCATCAGGTGAGAGAAATCTCTTCCTATATTGTGGGGGATGGGATAGGGTAGGGTCTCAAAACTACTGTTTCTCTCCTACGAGAAGCCTTGTCCAAGTGCTAAATATGTAGCAGTTAAAATGAGATATGGAAGAATGCAATTATGACAACCTGCACAAGTTTCTACCAAGACCTTTATTCGTCGTTTTAGCTTTTGAGATCTTTAAACGAAATTTTGGTAAATTTTGCCATCTAAGACCGAATGAAATCGGTGACAGAATATCTTGTGAAACCAGGTGACTAACGGCAAACTCTGTAATGATCTCCGCTAGTCACAACTAAAAAATGTCTCCGTAACACACCGCACTCTCCTTGCAAAAGTATTCTATCACTCACAGAAAATAGCATCAAACGTAGAAATAGTGGCAAATCTATATGCACATAAATGACGCAATTATTATTCGAGGGGAAAAGACTTCCCTGTGAATGTATACAAATTGAATGGGAGGTTATCAATGATTTGCCTGGTTATGTAAATCAATGATGTACTTTCCTCCGCTCTTTCAATTTTCATCAGACGCATTTCCACTTTCGAAATGTAGACTGATAATGAACTGATCAGCAAGAGAACCTCTGCAAATTTTTCGAATACGTCATCGCTTTGTAGAAGTCAGCTTTCCCAGCATTAGATCAAAATCGAACCAAAACGAGCCCCAGAAATTCATCGTGGTGCTTTTTCATCTTGAATTTGGCTTGATATCTACCAAACTTTGTTTCTATTGAATACTAGTAATGGTGACATTATCAATTTCATCGAGTTACTTAAACATGTAAATGACTTTCTAGCGTCAGCATGTAGAGTGGCATAAGCAAGTGATGATCCTAATAATGAATGGTAGCATTCATATCTTTGTTGATTGGTTAAGGACGATGTTTATGTAGTTTCACTTTTTTTAGGTAAAAGGATTTAAAAGAGCTACAACCAACTCCCTACAAATTTTTATAAACGCACACAAACATTTATTTTTAAGAGAAAGGGAAGTGTGTCACCATCGGGATTCAAACCCATGACCCACGCGTTCGCGGTGTACAGAGCTACTGAAACTCCGCTGATAACATTTTTCGTTTCTCAAGTCACCAAATCCCAATTTTCCAGTAGAGTAATGAAAGTGTTATCGGTGGAGTTCATCGAACTCAGTTGGTAGAGCGCAATCCGCGAATGTGTGGGTCACGGGTTCGAATCCCGTTGATGACATGCTTTCTTATCTCTCTGATATATCTTTAAATTCATCATTTCAAATTCTCTCTTTTCGAAAATATTCCTTTATAAGTTTGGGAACACTTATTTATAGAGCAGCTTTTTCATGACTTCCATAAAACGAAATCTTAGCTACTAAAAGAATCCAATGAAAATATATTCATATGTTTATAATCTTACCTAATTGTGATTCTTATCATTCAAACAAATTCTTCCTTACGTACATTAGTTATGATTTTTGGTGGGGGGCATTTTTGATGCAAGTCTTCTCTCTTTTTGATAGGAGATTGACTTCCCTTATGTTTTGGTAAACTATATGATATGGTGTAGGCCGTAAACTGGCTTACGTATTTTTGCACTAGTCATAAATGAACATAAAGTACTTTTCGAAACGTTCATTCAGCGTTTGGAAATTCACTGGGTTGTTTGGATAGAATAAATTGTCTAGTGTTTAAGTCTTCCGTCACACTATTCAAGAGCAAGTTCAATCATGCGTTAAAAAAGAGGGCCGAACAACTGCATAACGTTGTAATGGCCTGACCTTAAATGAAGCTAAAGGAAGCCTACATGTTAAGTGCACGTGCAACATTCTTCGTGTTTGCTAAAAATAACGTTTTTGTGCATTTAATACCATAGTAGTCAATCAATGATTATATTGTACCTATAAGTGGTAGCAGAAATAAAGAACACTGAGAAGGGAAGAACCGGGGATTGTTTTGATTATCGTTACACGGAATGTTGAAACAAAGTTTTTATTTAAGGGAGTGAGTTGCCAAGACTTGCATCCATTTGACGCCAAAGGAGATGTTAACGTGGGGGGGGGGGGGGGGGGAAGAGGGCTTAAAAACTAAAATCCCACGTGGAAAAGTGTCTTGAGCCTTTCAGAATTTTCTTCAGCGACTGTCATTTTGGCATATATAAGAGTATTTCCGAGTATTATGTTTTGCATGAAGTTTCTTCGCCATGGTACAAATCTTTACTCGTATTCGTTTTTATTGTTCAGTTTATTTATGGTAGCTTGACTGTCTTCAAATGATATCCGCTCTGCATTTAAAATGATATTGTTAGAATAGATATCTATTGGGAGTACAGATGTAAATAGATATGTTTGCTCTGCTAGGATTATTTACGGTTATTATTTTGAAAGGTACTGAGAGGGAGTATAAGAAGCATTGACATAGGTTTTTCTTTTATAATAATAATCAAAATGTTGCGTTTTCTCTAAATAGATTGGAAAACACGCAGTTCGGAGCCACTAACGGCCTCAATGGAGATGACGATAGTTTTAGTGGCAGTCCACTTCACGGTGCAGGCTGGAACGAGAATCGAAAACTACCAAAAGAGGGACTGACAGATTAATATTAGAGGTAGAATATTCATAGCAGTATATTACAGAGCATCTCGTGGCTCCATGAATTATCCATTTTGTGGAAACGAGACTCAGTGACGATTTGAAAGATATAAAGTGTATCAAAACAGCAGTGACTTTCGCTTCCTAACGGAATGAGGAGATTCGATGATTTTATGAGTGGTACGCAGTTAGTTATGGAAGTGATAGGAGTCATCCCCCTCTTGCCCCATATCCGATTCGGATTTCTTCTAAGTGACTATGAGTTATTTTGGAAGACTTTGTAAGCCAACAACTATATTGAGTTGTTTCAATTCAAATTTATATGTAGACCCTTGAAGCAAGTTCTGAATACATGCTCTCTCCATGAAGTGTCAAGTTGCATAAGATGTGCACTGATATGTTTGTGGTCTTGGTGCTTCCCTTTTGCAGTTGAGAATGGAAGCAATGGCAAAGGACAGAGTTCAAAGTACTCAGACAGCAGCGTTTACTTGTTTTTAAAGAAATCCAGTAAATATTATTGAAAAAGAAGCGCTAGTCGTAGTGGGATGTATTTTAAGCTCGGAAGATACCGGTCCCGTTGTTAAATTTGCATTTATTACTCCAGGTATTTACAAGATTGGATTTGGAAATAGTTTTTGTTTTGAGAAACAGTAATGTAAGGTGGGAATGCAGTTCGTGGTTTCCCGAGTCCGTTAACTTGCCCAGAGCTTTATGTTGTTGTTTGTGGTTTGTTTTGTTGTTTTGTTGTTGATTTTCATTGTAACCCAATGATTAATAGTTGATTTCCTATCTTGTATATCCAATATACTGTATATAGAGTTACTCTTTAGACAGACAGTTTTTACCACTTAAATGATGGAAGTTATTGTAGGAAAGGTATATCATCAGTAGTTCTCGTCGGGCGGGTAGATATCATTTCTGATGGGGGCTGTATAGGGTGCAGGTGGTACCTACCTTCTGAATGATGAACGCATATTAGTATGTACAGGTGTTACTTTGTTTTTAAGAAGACTTTCTTCTGAAAGACAGTATTATTTAGTGACTCTGTTTACTTTTGTTGTTCTTCTTCGCCTTCCTTGTTTTTGTTTTATTATTTTTATGACCGATGGAATCTTTGTTTTTGGAGCTGCGGTGACTTAGTGGATACGTTCCTGGCCTTCAGTTCAAGAGGGTCAGAGTTTGATCCCTGGAAGGTCCATTGGTGACGTCAGGAAGGGCATCCGCTGTCAATGTGCTCCATTCTCCAACATGCCCCTTGAATATGGGCATTAGTCAGACCCTTTCCGGGAATAGAAGACTTGAAACGGAGAAAAAAGTTGGGGTAGAAGCCCAATACGCTGCAGACGTACTCGATTGATATTTGCAGCTTGCATTTCTTATGTGAAATTTTAGTAGTTTGGGCCTGATCTGAAGTAAAAAAGCATACGATCATAAATTTGTATGATTGGATGCTCGTGGATTTTCCATACCCAGTCGTTATTCATATTGAATCGACAAATATATAATTGATTCATAGATGACATGTACCTTCATAGTTTTGACGTACATAATTTATTCAAGCATAACCATACAAGACGCTACAATAGAAATAGCGAACGGGTCCTCTAGCCAAGAGTTCAGATTTGGGAAGGGAGGGGGGAGATTATAGTTGGGGTGCCAGATTTTTTGTCAAACTGAAATAAGTTTGAGCAGTTAGGTGACCAGATACTCTATTGCTGCACTTTTCGTTATCGATTTGCATTACGGATATAAGCAGATCAACGAAGGGATGTAGCAAGCTTTAGGCACATTCCAAGCCTATCTTCAGCCTAAGTTCTCTTAAAATATGTGTCTATGAGACATACATTGTGGAGATTTCTGAGTACTTCGTCGAACGGGTTTAGTACCATAACTTTAGAATCATAGAGATGTATGTTGCAGGTTATGAAACTTAGTTCAGCTACGGTTTGCTTATGTTTCACAATATCGAATGCACTGCGTGTGAGAATATTCAATGGCGAATGCAACGCACGTCGTCAGGGGATGGTTGGCCACTAGTATTAAGCCCTATACGTGGCTCAAAGATCAATTTGCCCACCGAAAACGGAACATAAATGGTGAAAAAGAAGCACCAAAGCGGTTTAGGTCTTTAAGGAAGCAAGCACTTCACTAAATACGTGATTCAACCCTTCCTTAGAAATTTATTTTTCTTTTGCAATATATTTATTAAGGCAGCTATTTCATCAGCAAATTTTGATCGTTATGATTAACAAACTCTTTTTAAAGACACAAGTTTTTGGAAATGGCTTGCGAAGAGTTACTGCACTGTAGCGAGATTACATGCTTCAAAGTATGATTTATACTTGACCATTGATAACTTGAGCTAGGATTTCTTTCTTTGTTTACGCTTATCTCCCTCTCTTCTATTCTTTTCTCGGCAAATTTTCAAAAGATACCATGAATGTATATTATATTGGCGAGAGTGGGGTGGGGTGCTGACAACGACGTTTATTTGTGCCATTTTTTTTTAGAAATTTGTTTTAAACTTGTGAAAATTATAACTTTTGACACCAATTGTCAAAGATCTTATAAAATAGAAGTTAACAGATACGGAGTTAATTTACAATAAGGAAGAGAATGATTCCAGGTTGATAAGTGAAGTAAGTGCGGTAAAATTGTCATCTTCATCTCTTTTAGGGTAAATTGTATCAGTGTTGAATCTCTTAAACGACTTATATTCAGATACAAGCAACATCTTTGTTGTGATATTTATTTAATTGGGAACATTTTTCTTATCTGCAAAAACCGATAAAAATGGCATGTAGGGGAGTAATCTTGGCAGTTAATACCTTCCTCAATGTTCAGATGTTGATCTAAAGATTTTGGTAGTCAATAATTGCACTTTTAAATTTTCGTCCACAAATGTATTTTACGGACCAAATAGTTTATCAAAAGGATTACAAATTTTTTAATTTATTTTTCATTACAACTCTTGAACAACTTAGGAAATTATTGTTGCTGTCAGCAAATGTGAGAATTGCGCTCACGAAGCTGGCCCTCTAAGAGAGGTGGGCGGTTGGGATTTCCAAAATATCAAAGGGAGGGCAGGTCACAATTTTCATCATTCTATGGAAATAACCCTAATAATGGTATCCATTCAATTTTATAACATAATTGATTACATACAAAAATGTTAGAGTTGGCTAAATTCAACTGAAAGTGGCATTGTATAATCTAAATTCCAGCTGAATGGCACCAAACAAGAGGTTCAACGTTTTTGGTTTCCGATGCATTATGATATACTAAAGTGAAAAATGTATATGCCGACAGAGATTTTTATAATCTCTGATGCCGATTAGAATGTCAGGTTGGGCGGAATACGCTAGTGATTTCTCTCGGGGGGCTGCGCCCCCTTGCACCCTCACTTACGTAAGCTGAGAAATGCCGTTTTAAATAGCCTGATCATCTTTCATATTTGACTCCCCATAATTCATCATCATGATAACTATTTCATGATTGTCAGGTTTTAAGCTCAGAAAGTTTTCTTTTCAGAAAGATAGAGTGAAAATAGTTTGTTTCCATAGTTTTTAATGGGTCTTGTATTCTCGTTCTAAATTATTGCTAGGATCTTCTTTTTGTGGTTTTATCTATAAGCAGATTTCACGACCCCCATTTTCAGGACATTTTCAAACCATTTGTCAGTCAATTATGATGACGTCATAAGCAGACAGATTGAAGCCCTACACGCTTAGCTGAATAGTATATTGTTCGAAAGTCGATTATTTTATACAAATAAATTTTTGTTAAAAGTCATGAGTTACACTATAGACAAAGATTTTGGATCGAACAACTTCCAACGATCAGACAATGACATCGTAGGCAATATTTTCGAAGCCCTATGGATAGCTTCGATTATTCGAAAGCTTGAAACTTGCTCATCACTAGCTATGTAATGATTGAGTAGTAACAGATAGTGAGTGAAAGTATGTGAAACATATTTTAAATCCGGCTATTCATTTGAGAGTACAAAATATCTATCATGCAGTCAAACCAAACAAAGTATAAATGATCAGTAAAAGTATGTCTGCACTTAGTTTCCAAATAAAATGACAGTAAAGGAAACCATAGGCATATATGGTAATATCATAGCATTCTTACGTAACTGAAAGGCCTGTCACTAACAGCAAGCGCAAAGCAAAATGATTTTATATAAAGATATAGTTTATTGTACTCCTTTTGAACAATTAAAATTTTGCTACAACAATCGATAGTAATAAAACTCACACAAACTAACATTTGTTTAGTTTGCCTTGAATGTTTGCCACAGTTCTAAGTAATATGTAGTTTAGATATGTATCCTAAGCGCTGAGCTTTAATTTTACCAGGAAAGCTCAAGCATGAATATTTTTTTAAAAAAACCGGCAGATCCTTCATTCGTTAACTCTTTGTATTAGAAATTTATCCATCGTATATGAGAAAAACGGTCAATTTGATGCACAGTGAAATCTCAAAACGCGTCCTTTTAAATTATATTTGAAAATATATATTTTTGTTTCAGACATCTTCTGTCAGTACTGTGGTGCAGTTTCCTGACTTTTCCAGCAATTTGTAATTGTTTTGTGTGAACGAAGACTTCGATTTCCTTACTTGACAGTTAATCGACATTGAAGTGAGAAAAGTAGGATAGCACTCATGACAATTGATGAAAATGGCATACCTACTAAATACTGTACAAAAAATTGAAAACAATAAGACCAGGTTATCTGAAACAAAAAGGACGATTTTCCATAGGGGGGTAGCCCCCACGTAGCATTTCTCCGGGGATCGACCCCCCAAGCCCTCACGTAGTCGGCGCATATGATATCTATAGCTAAACTCAAAAGGCCAACTGCAAAAGGCCAACTGCAAAATTATATAAAAAGAACAAACCTGACGGTAGGAAATATTTACTAACTTAAAAGAACTCACCAAGAGAGCTATAAAATGAAGGACAATACAAGAAAATACAAAAAAAGAAGAGAACTAGAAAAGAACGAAAAATAGCTACATTTGTCATGCCTACAAATCTACGTCAACACTATTAACACCCTTGGGTGAAAAACTACCCAATTCGAACTGCCAAAATAACTCCCTGTATGAAATGCATCGTACATTTGCATAAATTTCTTAGAAACTTACTTACACAACGTTTCGGTACTCCCCGTTGCCATTATCAAGTTAGTCAAGTGTCACAGCTTCCAACTGATCTAAAAGCTATTTTAAAGGGTAGAGAAATTGTCATGTAGCAAAATTGACGCGTTCATAATGTAGTGTTCCTGGCATGCTGATGAAAGGAAAGTTCGTAGATTCATTAAAAGTGCAAGTAAAATCATGGGGTGTGGCAGAAATATGCAAAGGAATTAGGTGTGCGAGTCTTTCAAATATAATGAAAAACAGGTGCTATTTTAAATAACCTTTCCATAATGATTATGAGCTAGGAACATCTTGAAGATCAGAATGTAATATCTGGGGAGTTGGAAAACTCCCGTTCGAACAAGAAGGTTCAGCAAGTCTGTCTTACTGGTTTTCATCATCACACCTGTTGGATTTGCCAACCAAAGTACAAAAATTGATGAAATGGCAAATACGTTTCTCAAGTCAATTGATCTCATAGATATTTCTTATGTCGTAAGTCGTAGTATTTTTCTTAGCTACGTTTCGAGAGATACTTCTACCATCTTCCGGCTAATGGACCCAGGAAAAGACTACAACTCACGACATGAGAAACATCTATTAGTGTATACAACTGATCTCGTTTAAGAAAAATTAGACATCATCTGGGTAGCGCTTCCATTGATATTCGCCACAAGCCTTTTTTTCTGTAGATCCTAGAAGGTCTTGAGCAGTGGATATTATTATCAAGATGTAAACAGCATTGTCATTACTTCTGAAACAACAGGAGGAAAACACTTCTAGAGTTGAGGCAATTAAAATAGTACGATGTGTGAGGTAATACCTTCCATTGAAATCATACGAAACATCAACCGGGAATGCTACCGTACATATTACTAAACACATTATGATGTATGCACAAAAATACTTAATTGTAGCAGCAGTGGGGGTCATTTCCGATAATTATTACGCTAAATTGTAGCTATTAATGGCAACTAATCGTATTCTACAGATATGTTATGAATGTAGGCTAAGGCTGTCTTTAGGATTATATATAAGGAATTTTCTTTAATTTAATGCTGCAAAAGAGGAATTCCGTTAAAACATGTCAGAGCTTTCGAATCTGACTATAAAACTTCTGATCTCAATGGATCTCAGGTAGAAATAGGGGTCAGAACCAATGGAATTCGTGTACCTCAGTTCCACTTGAAATGATTGAGGTTAGAAGCTGTCGTTGCTCTTGCGAATGCAAAGTTGACAGGTGGTCTTGCACACATCCTAATCCCTCGTCCTATGATGCTTGTCACACTTTTTCTTGTAAAAACTCCCGTGATAATTGATCTGCATGTTGACGGAGAAGAGGAGTTCATGGAAACTGATTACCATCAATCATCATCATCATCATCATCATCATCATCATCATCATCTTTTGGCTGCTGAGGCACAGGTGACCACTAATTGTCTCCAAGCCTTTCTGTTCTGTGCCATCTCCTCTATTTTGGGAATGGGCATCATATTGAGTGAGTCACCAATAATATGTTGGATGTACTTCAGGTAGCTTAAGCTTGGTCAGCCAGGTTTCTCCTTCATGTGAGTTGGCTCGAACAGGGAACGCTGGTAACCTGGTTCCCGATTGTCCATCCTTAGCATATGACCCAGGAAAGAGAACTGCCTACATATCACTGTGAAAATCAATGGTTTGTCTTTTACCTTTTTGTCTAGTTCTTTGTTGCTAACCCTGTCTCTGTGTTTGATGTTTAGCATGATGCGGTAACATGAGGGGCTGAAGAGGTTGATTTTGTCTCGCATGTTTGGGTTACGACCCATGTTTCGCATCCATAGAGAAGAACTGATACGCATGTTGTTCGAAAAGAAGTCAGTCATAATACGGCACAGATAGATAGAGTGAGTATTTTGGATGAGCATTTTATGCTCTCAAACACAAAGTACTATTTACAACAGCACGTACGAACATGTACGCTAGAACATATTTTCTCATATCCTGTCTATAAAAATAGAAATCGCAGGTATAAAAGAAAAATAACAATTTAAGGCCATAACAATGTCGTCACTTTTCACTAACAAACTTCTATTGTTAGTTTCATTCGGGACCCTGTGTCAAGATTCACAAAATCGGCCACCGAAATCAATACCATAGTGTCGTTTAAAAGAGGAAGGCAAGTTTTCACATAGATCATGCCAGAAGGTGTGTTGTAACCAGCTTTTTGAGACTGGGGAGGGCAACTCCGGGACTAGTTTTATAGGGAAGGCAAACTTTACAATAATAAATTGCCAATCGTGCAAGTTAGATGTTCACTTAAGACACTGAAAAATAACAAAACTTATAATTCAATATGTATATATGTAGATAATCCTTTCTATTGTTACAGATAATCAAAATATATATTACGTCCATTAGAACAACCATACTAACATTGGTCACAAATCTTTATTTTCTTCTAACATTATGACTGTTCGCCAATATGTCCATAAACTCATTCAAATTTAATTGACTTTCTCGCCTTCTTTCAATGTGGATTACCTAGAGATCACAAAGCCTTGGGGTCACCATAGTACTTTTTTAGTATGTTTTTATAAGATTTAATGCCGACAATTGTCTTTCTACTTCTGCACTTGTTAATGGTGTGCCCATGGATATTTGTCAACAGTTTGAAAAGTTCCAAGAATGCACCTTTGTATGATTCAATTAGAAATGAAAACCAACTAATAATCGTGGTAACTTCGACTTGAATTTTTCGGTCCATTAGTCTTCTAACATGATGCATGTCATGCACAAAGTCATCTGTATTCAATAATTACATCTGTGCAAGAGCTTTGACACCATAAAGCAACAGTCTATAAAGCCTATAAGGTGGACTGAGTGACTGGATGCCTTTCATAACCGCATTATAAAAGTTTCGGTATACTTTAGAGATAATTTTGTTTAGAAGTTGATAAAATAATTGAACTTTAAATGTGTACTTTGTCTAGTTCTCTGTGTCCTATTACGGGATGTGAGACGACTGAGTCCTGTTATTTGACTCGTGCCCTTTGGTGGTATCGTCCTCTCCTCGTATTTTCTATGTTCTGTGGTATTGGAGGATTCAAATAGTTTCTTGGTGGTACAAAAGAATAAAGCTGCACGAAATAGAGAAAACATTTTCACTACTAAAATGTTTTCTCTATTTCGTGCAGTTTTATTGGAGGATTGCAAATGTTAGCAACATCCTCAGCATCTTGCCATTGCTAATCAAAAGCCTTTGTCTTTGAATACAGGTCATGTAATGTCTTTCTCATTGTAGAAGCAATGTCATAGACCTTGCTAAGTGCCCAAATAGGGATGAAATGTATCTAGTTCTCATGGCAAGATATTATTGCACATGCTAGTGCTGCAGCATATAATCTTTCCGCAGCAGAAAATTTTAGAAAATTCTTTTAGACTGTGATGTTGTAATAGTTCCTAAACTCAAAGGCTCATACTTTCCAGCATATTTGGCCTCGTCTACGATCAAAGCAAAAGGAAACGATGCTTTAACTTCTTCTATTATTTCTTCCTGATAATTTCTGCTAAAATACCTATTACGTCACTCGTATTTGTGAACTGAAGTACGTAGCATTTTTTCATTGATGAGCATTTTTGGTCACTACTTCATCACGCTTACTAACTAAGTCTAAAATTTATGGAATTTATCTTTGTTGGTGTTTCAGGGTTCTTTCAGTGTCCTCTTTAAGCAATGTCGTGTTTGGCAGTTATGAGCATTTTGCATGCGGATCCTTAGAAAATAGCTATAAGAAGAATCTCCAGAAATGTATCCGCATTATGCATGCGGATCCTTAGAAAATAGCTATAAGAAGAATCTCCAGAAATGTATCCGCCTCCAGAAATGTATCCGCATTATGCATGCGGATCCTTAGAAAATAGCTTTAAGAAGAATCTCCAGAAATGTATCCGCCTCCAGAAA